>PVIH01003540.1:0-158558 GCA_004025045.1 Sigmodon hispidus
AGGAGGAGGAGGAGGAGGAGGAGGAGGAGGAGAAAGAGAACTCAGTCCTATCATTCACCCTAATCCAGCCATGCCTGAAGCTCCTCTGACCCTTGAATTTTCAGTTAGAGGAGCCTTTTTAGTTCCATGTCCAATATCTGATTTAAGTTTTTTCACCTATCCGGGACACAGCCCTGGCTACCACACCCCCAAGCAAGACTGTTCTGAATTCAAAGTAAAATCCAAACTCAGTCACCTCTGAAGTTTGGAAGTTCCGACAGGATCTGGCTTCCATCTGGGACTGCACACGTTCCTTTCTCGGAGTCCTTGACCTTATTTTTAGCCCGTGCTAGTGACATTCAGACATGCTGATAATGTTTCCTGTTCATATTGGGAGAGAATTCTCCACTATCTGACAACTTGGATTTCTTTTTGTTTTTATTTTGGCCAATGACATCACTGCCATTCATGCATGGGACATTAGTGCTCCCACACACTGTAGACTAACACTCATAACAGCATCTAATGGCCACATCCAAGAGCAGAACTTTTATCTGGAATCCTCCAACCAAAACTGCAGGGACCTAATTCAGTCCTGTGGACCACAAACTCAGTCTTAAAGTATCTATTCTCTGTTGCTTCTATGAGTCCAACATTGCTGCTGGATATATGATATATGACTATTTTTCCCAGCCTGCCTTGCAGGTGGCTGCTACTACTTGTTTAAGCTCTGAGGCGGGTACATGACCTACAAGTCATCACCCACTTGGTATGGGCAACACAGCTGCCTTTGAGTCGCACATGCTCCTGGAAATGACTCCAACATTTCCATCAATCTAGCAAGTTGAATTTAGATAGGCTGCTTCTTGAGTCTAGAATTGGGGCCCCATTTGGGATAAAGAGACATGATTTCACATTTTCTTAAAAGGGGGGGCATTCATCGTGAAATCCCACATGCTGTGAAAAGACAATATAATCATAATCCTACATTGTTTACCCCTGGATCTTAAATTTAAAAAAAGTCAGAAGATGTAGACTGTGGATCTGTGTTGTATTCTAGTTTCTATTATTTTGAGCCTCTGTCATAGCAGTGATCATAATACACACAAATAAGGGTACTCATGTATATAATACATGGCAATTACATGTACCAATACATAGATCCAATGACAATTCAGGCTCATCTTAGTGTGTCTTCTGTTACTGTGATAAATACCATAACTAAAAGCATCTTGGGGAGGAAAGCGTTTATCTAGCTTACATTTCTATCTTACTGTTCATCACAGAGGTAGAGTCTAAGCAGAAGCTCAAGAAAGAAACCAGAAGGCAGAAGCTGATTCAGAGGTATGGAGGAATACTGCTTACTGGCTTGCTCCCCGTGGCTTGTTCAGCTTGCTTTCTTATATGACCCAAGAGTTGTACCACCCACAATAGGCTGAGCCCACCTACATCAGTCATCCAGGAAATGCTACCATAGACATAACCATATGCCAGGGTGATGGAGATGCCTCAAGTCTGAATCCTACTGCTCTCTAATCACTTATCACATGACCTTGAACTTGTCACTTCACTTCCCAAGCCCCAGTTTCATCCTTAGTAAATTTTATACACACCACTAGAAACCATGAAATCACAGAGGACTCAACTTTTAGCTTTGGTGTGGAGTAGTTTAAGCATCTGAGCCTTGCTGGTGAGCACCGTGGAACAGTATTGTCACTTCACCAAACCAGCACGGAGCATTTACTTTATAAAAGTGAAAAACTCACTTGTCACATGATTTCAGTGAAAACACAGATCCATGCTTATGGATATTCATTGAAGCTTATCATGCTTATGGGATTCAGGGAAAGGAGAAAGGTCAAGAGATTGCTGAATGGAAGTGTCTTCCCGACACACTGAGCTTAGGAGCTGGTTACATGGAACCTCATATGGGAGCCCATTTGTATGAAGTGGAGTGGAAAGAGGAGGTGCTAGGTGGCTGATGATGCAATATTGATGACCTCTGCACTAGGACAGGGTTACCTGGGAAAGAGACACAAGGGATATGTCTGGGGTGAAGGAATTGTCTTAAATATTTATCAGCAGTATTCAGGACACATGGTTAAGGTCTGTGCACATTAATATAAGTTATAGTAATGAAAGAAAGGAGAGAGAGAGAGAGAGAGAGAGAGAGAGGAGAAAGAGGGAGGGTCTAGAGATGAGCTTTTCCAGAGGCTTTGGGTTCAATTCCCAGCACCCAGATGCTGACTCACAAACATCTGGAACTCTCGTTCCAGGTGATCTAACTAGGGTACCAGGCACAAATGCAGTGCACAGACATCCATGTAAACAGAACACTCATACACTTATATATATATATATATATATATATATATATATAAAATAAAAAAGAAAAGGAACAGGAGGAGGAGATAAGGAAAGAAAGGAAAGGACAAAGGAAATTAAGTGCTTGTGAAGCCATCAGATGTGTGGGAGCATCCTGGGATTTAGTTCCAGCCTCTGTCTTCTGTCTGATTCCAATGCTCTCTGAGGCACAGAATGCTGGTCCTGAGCAAGGACTTGATATTCATACTGTGTCTGTGTCCTTCTCATCCATAGTAGACATTGTACTCAACTCCCATCCATGCAGGCCCATCCTCAGAATTCCCCTCAGCAACCTTGCTGACATTCCCTGCAAACTGATCAGAGCCACTGAGTTCCTAGCCTGAAGTAGAAGCCAACGCTCCCAATGGTCAAGATCCCCATCATCTCAGTTTAGCCAACACTCAGGACAAATCCATCACAGATGTTCACTGACTGAGCAGTGATAAAATCCCATAGCTGCTGGTCCAGAGCCTGATTTAGATGGCTAGTTAGATCTCAGTGCCCACCCTATCACCCAAATGCTGTCATCTGTTACTCCATCCCTGTGGACACCTGTTTCCTCTGTGTTTGTGACTTTTATCACCCAGCTCTGAGTGTGCACAACCTACCACTTATTAATACCAGCTCAGGGTTCATGTGGACTTGTCTCCCTCAGAACAAAGAGTTTCTAGGTCTACTCTGCTTTGAGCATGAACAGGGCTTGATGGCAGACAATCTTTACAATCAGGCAAAGGGCACCAATCACATACACATCTCCATGGGGTGGCAGGGCAGTGGGTGTTAATCTCTTTTACTATAAATAAGCCAGTGACTATCTTTCCTGGTTCCTTTGCTAGTATGAAGGACCAGAATGTAACCTTGGTGGACAGGATACTCTGTCTCTCAGCCTGATCCCAAGAAGGGGAGATGTCCACATACCACCTCATACCTTATTGCTTCTGTGGTTTCTTAAATGAACCATCTCCATGGTGCATGCAAGTCCAGCTCTTGAGTGAAACTCAATTCAGGTGGCAGTCTGAGTCACTGAAGACCCACCTAATTGGACTTGACAGCCATGATTTATTTACTGTGCCTGTCTGTGCTTGGAGCCATAATCACATCTAACACTCATCTCATCTCAAGCCTGCTTGGAGGACCAAAAATTCAGATTCTTTTTCTTCTTCACATCCCAGAGCCCCAGTAAAAGAGAAAAAGGAGTAGAAGAAATCACCAAGGTATTAAATTCATTTTTATTAAACATTCTTGTTTTTGTTTGTTTGTTTTTTTATCAATCATAGTTAATTTGAGCATTTAAGAACATGTGAAAAAAAGATGTTGCTTTAGAATATCCTGGATGGAAGCAGGGTGACCCTTCTTCTTCTTTGCCATTTGGATACTGTAAAAATGGGATGGGAGGGGGAGCTCAATGAGAAAGAGCACTTGCCTCACAAACGTGAGGACCTGGGTTCAAATCTCCATCACCCACATAAAAAGCTGGATGTGGTTGTGCATGCACCTGCAGCCCCAGTGCTATTGGAGGCAGAGATAGGAGGATCTCTAGGGCTTGTTGGATGCCAGTCAAGTTCAATGAGAAAGCCTATTTCAAGAAAAAAGGAGAATGATGAAACAGGACATCCATGTCTTCCTCTGACCTCTGCAAGCCTACCTGCTTGTATGTATGTGTATACAAAACACAGAGAGGAGCATGGAAATGTTTGTGTGCATATGTGCATGCAAGTGTATTGCAAGCGTAATATTGGGGCCAGAAGTCAACCTTGGTTTTTGTTCCCCACATCTACTTTGCTTTTGGGGATAGTTATTCTCACTGGTAATTGGAGCTTCAAGCTTGGGCTAAGTTGATGGCCAGTGAGCCCCAGGGATCTTGTTTCTATTTCCCCAACATGAGGATTCTAAGAATGCACCAACACACACACAACATCTTTAAAAATATAGTTATTTTCATTTATGTGTATGTGTGTGTGCCTATATGAGTTCATGTTTGTGAAGTGCCTGTTGGAGGCCAGAAGAGGAACTGAGTTAAAGATGGTTGTGGTACCTGGTCTTCTGCAAGAGCAGCCAGTACTGTTAACTGTTGAGTCACAAAGAAACTCAACTCTTTATGTGGACTTTTGGAAACTAACTCGTGTTCTCATGCTTATACAGGAAGCATTTTTACCAATGTACCTGCTACCTGAGGCCTCAAATATGCTATTATTAACATAGTTTTATTGTTAGCATACATTTAAAATAGTGGGTTTCATCATGGTGTCTTCATGCATGTGTCATACTGAAGCATCTGTTCTGTTTGTAGGAGCAAATCACTAAGTATCATGACCTATCAAGATACACTTACGTCAAGCTGATCATGCAGTTACACCTGCCTCCATAATGATAAACATTCAGTCTTTCAAAGCCCACATTTTTTTTTTAGAACATGTTTATTGGATTTAGGTCTACTTTATACCAGATGCTGTTCAGAGTGAATTCTACAGATGACAGAAGGTGATGAAGTCTTTATAGTCATTTTGTTCCATATTTAAGATACAAAAACAAGTTTTCTTTTAATTACCTTGACCTAAACCCCTTCCTGCCAGTAAGAAACATGGTCCCCAGAAATATCAACATAACCTTCGAAGTGCTTAGAAAATCATCATCACACACATCCATAATGTGTTCTAGCAAGAGAGTGCCAGGCTTTCAACAAAGTACATGGCGAACCCTCCAAAAGGCCTGCAGGCAATTCCGAACATCAAAGTGAAGGAGAAGAGAGTCGGGGCAAGACAGACGAAATGGAAATGGAGTCAGATACAGAAGAAGAGGGAAAAAATTCAAAGGCATGCAAAGTGAATTGAATAAAATGTAGCTCAGCCTCTGTAATGTTCAAAGAGCAAACTTTACGCCACACAAGGCAGAAGATTAACAAGGATGACTGGGGTCAAGTGCTAGAGAGCTGAGCAAGACCTAGTGTTGAGCCGTGGGCTATGCTTCTTCTGGCTAGTTTCTCTCTCTTCTCTAATGTCAGAGGAGTTGTATGTCAAAGTATATTTGTTAAGCTGACAGTATTGTGTCTAACCTGGTTGTTTTAATGAATAAAAGGCTGGGGAGAGAGCTCTGTTTGTAAAGTCGTTGTCATAAATGCATGATGACCTGAGATGGATTCCCAGCACCCATATAAAAAGCTGGGCATGAACGCTTGCGTTTGTCATCACAGCTCTAGGGAATAGAACACAGAAGGATCCCCGAGAACCTCTGCCAGGCAGCCTCTGTGAATTGGTGAGCTCCAGGCCAATAAGAGATCCTGACTCAAAAAAAGAAAAAAAAAATCAACAAAGTGGAGGGCAAATGAGAGACATTTCATATCAACTTTCTGGCCTTCACATGCATGCACCCATATATGTATGTGTTCCCCACATATATGTATACACTTGTATGCATACATGTGTGTGCACGAGTTTGCGCGTGCGTGTACACACACACACACACACACACACACACCCCAAAAGGTAAATAGCTCAATATTTTCAGATCTGACTAACCTAGAAACCTAATCAACTCTACAGATCTCAGCTTCCTATTGTCCTCCCCTCATGCTGTATCCACATTAAGGTTTCCTGAACACAGATGGCTTCTGAATTTTAAGGGTTAAAAGCATATATGATAACACCTAGAGAAAAAAGAGGATTCGTGACTCATGACCAGTGTTCAGTCTCAAGTCAACTGGTGATAAGGGGTATAGAATCAGACCTCTCATGGCAAATTTATCCTGCAGTCTCAAGTTCTCTGATGGTCCTTCCTTGAGTGTATTGTCTAATGTTCACTCTGGTGAATCTAGAAGGCTCATAAAATCTAGTAGAGAGTGACAAGAAGGTTTGTGCATCCCAGTGCTGAGTCTAAAGACAGCCTCTTGTAAGGCTTTGAGGAAAGGAAGCCACCAACAATGACTAAGAAAATGACTTCCAGTGGTTGCAATATTGGATTGACCATGTGGACTGCCATCATTGGGGTGAAGCCAAGCCTTCACCCCAGTTGGCATCAATTCCACCCATATCAGTGCACCAGCTTGGACCTGCCTATCAAGACTCTGAAAACTTGGGCCCCTACCAACATCTCTACATGCTCACATAAGACCTGCAGTGATAACTGTTCAATCATCCTTTGCCCATGAAATCAATAGCAAGACCAGAGGAAGTGATAGGTCTATATTATGGTGTAATTTCCATGCAGCAGTAGCAAAGAGAGTTCCAATTCCATTAGCTCCCAGAGCTGGTATGTGATTGATACTCTGTGAGGCATGTGGATGAGGAAAAAAGAATCAGTACACTGGACTGAACTTAAAATAAGGGTGGGGAGTGGGGGAGGAGATGGCAGCCGGGCAGCTACAGTCTTTTCCAAAGTGTTGAAACATTCAGCATATTAACCTGAGAATTAGTATGTGCAAAGTGTTAAGCATAATGGGTATCATAAAGTGAGGACATGATAAATGGCAGTTTTTCCTATTATTATTCTATGTGCAAATTAAGTTTTATATATACCTTGCCAAGGAGTTCACAAGTAAAAGCTGGTTATCTTGCCTCCTTCCTTGGTGATCTAGATGGGAAAAATTATGCAGAGGTAAAGATAAATCTCTATTAAAAGAAAAGGGCTTGTGGAAACTGGGGAGGTGACTTGGTCGATAAAATGCTTACTGTACAAGCCTGAGGCTCTGTGTTCCAGCTCCAGCACCCCTGTGGTCAAGGCACAGTAGCATGCACCTTTAATCCCAGCATTCTGGAGGCAGAGGCAGGTGGGTCTATCAGTTTGAGGCCAGCCTAGTCTACATGAATTCTAAGCTAGCCAGATCTACATAGTGAGACTTTGTCTCAAAACAAAGCAAAAACCATCCCACCAGGCATAGAGGCACACATCTGATTCACAAGCACATGGCAAAGGAAGAGGTAACTTGGAATGGCATGGGCTTTTGAAAGCAAGGCCACACCTAATCGTTCCCAAACAGTACCTACTGGGTACTAAGTATTCAAATATATTAGCCCATGAGGCCCATTCTCATTCAAACCATTATCATTTCTTTTTTTTTTTTTAAATTTTGTGTGTGCATGCCAGGGTATGTACATGCCAGAGAACATGCATGGAGATCAAAGAACAACTTGGAAGAGTCAGTTACCATCTGCCATCATTTATGACTCAGGAATCGAGCTGAGGTCCCCAGGTTTGGCAGCAAGTGCCTTTACCTGCTGAGTCACATCATGGGCTCCCATTATTGTATATTTAGTCTTATTGTCTGATGACTTTTCACCCACAGAGAAGGTGCAAGCTCCACTCCATGAGGTGCCTTCTCTAGGTCTGTGCCATTCATTCACAAATCCTCAGCTTGTAGAGACTATGTTTAGTAGGTGTTAATAAAGTTTTATTGACTGACTGAATGAATTTCTGACTTGTTGTTACAGGACTGCTCCCTGTAAGTCAGCACTGAGTTTGTTTGATCATGAACGCATCTCTGAGAGATTTTTCCCTTACCTAAATCAATAATTCTGTACAGATGCAAAGTGAAACACTTACCCCCCCCAATGTTTTATTCTGTGTCACAACGCATTTTTTTGGCGGTATATTTGTTTTCTGCCAAGCAACAAGAGGTCTCTCGACAAATGGGGAACCCTGAATGGCTGGAATTCACAAAGGAATTGAGTGTTTATTAATCAACCTCACAAAGCATGCAGCCCTCTCTGCTACTGAGGCGGCGGGTAAAGAAGCACAGAAATTAAAAATGAAGAGGATCGATTTTCCAGGAATCAGGAACTCAAATATGCCCTAAGATCGATCTGGGGTAGATTTTGATTGTAAGTGTCTATTTTTCTCCTTGAGTGTGTATATGTGTGTGTGTGTGCACATGCACACGCATGTATGTGTATACACACACAGCATATCGCCTTATATCATTTATTACTTCATCTTATCATTCTCTGGTGGCCAAGGAAAGAAAATGACAGGATATAAATACAGTATTTCAGCATCTTTCTGTAGGAGAGCAATACTATAGAAACCATCACTGCATATTTTTTTTTCAGATGTAAGTAACAAACTTTGCAGACCCCCAAACCCCAGCCCCATCCTTTCATGCCCTGACTGTTGAGCCACCAATGAAAACCTTTGCATCTGTTTTAGTTTTCCATAAAAAGTTTATTTAACGAACAGTACCATGAATCCTAGTACTTTCCAAATGAAAATGAGAGAAGCAAAAGAAACAAGGCGGGGGGGGGGGAGGGCTCTCAGCTGCACAGAGCTGTAAAGAATAGAACTTTGTGGTTTTCCAGCATGTGTACTTACTTAAAAAAGACAAAAAGGCGTAGCCTGAGGTTTCTGACCCATCCCGGCCTGTGGTCCAAACAAAGCTTTTCTACCTCTTGTCTTGTGATTGTTTATAAAATAATTACTCAGAGGCTTATATTAGTTAATAATATATTATAATAATTAATATATGATTATTATTATTATAGCACAAAATTCACTCAAGTCCATGTGTGTAGCTCTTAATCTTCAGTTGTTTCTCATTTCCTAGGTGCCATCTTCCTTATTGAGGCAGGGTCTCTCATTGGGACCTGGAACTCACTGATACAGCTAGGTTAGGTGGGAAACTAGGGACCCTCTTGTCTCTGCTCTCCAAGTGCTGGGATGAAAAACAGAAGCCACCATTCCTGATGTTTTTTTACGTGGGTTCTAAGGATGGGTCTTAGATCTTAATGCTTGTAAGGCAAGTACTTTTACCAACCAAGTCACCTCCTCAGCCTTCGTTTCTGCTTCAAATCCATATACTCCCTCTCCTGGAGGATGATTTCCATGTGTAAATGTGTAGTCCTTTCCCTAGGAAGCCTCTGTCTTATTCACTTTCAGCCCTGTGAAGCAACAGAGCCATAGACCATAGACCCATAAGTGCTCCAGGAACAATGGGATGATCTGGATCATTATCACCCTCCATGCTGATGGTGGATAGTGCAAGATGGATACAGCAAAGCCCTGAGAAGATGCTGTCTTCACACATTACACAGTGGAAAGCCATCATTCCTTGATTCATAATGGCACTCTGATAACATCAGGCAAAGAACACAGTTTCATCTTGGCCTTCATCCAAGTGGTGAAGCCATCCTGCACGGTTCATGCAGACCCAAAGCAGATGAATAGACACGATCTGGTTGGCTTGTTCCCAGCAGATTAAACACAATTAACTTAATGAGGCTCAGGTCTTAAGCACTGTAACTCTGAAGTGGGAAGTGTCAACTGAAATGCCTAAAGGAGTGAAGGAGATAACACAGGTGAGGAGGCCAGCGGCACATGTGACTTGAAGCATGGGCTGTGGCATGATACAGAGCCCAAAGCCCCACTGTTAACGCCACAACTTTGCAACAAGAAAATAGGCTTAACTTTCAGATCTTCTGGCTTATAGGAGAAATCCAGATTCTTAAATAGAATAGCTTAGTTGATAGAATGCTGCTCGGGCCAATGAAGTACTGATGAAACAGACTCTGGACTGGTACTAACAAGTATTTCCATGATTGATGAATAAGGGAGAAATAGAATCTAATGTGTATTTGGGCTAGTTCCATGTGGTGGATGAGAGAAATAGGTGTTGTTGTTTCTTTTTTTCCTTCCCTGAGCAATAGGAATTGGTAGCTCCACCCACTCAGAAGTAGGTGGGGGCTCTTGCCCCACTCACAAAACACGGATGATCTGCACTGAGCACTACTGTCCTGGTTACACTCCTGAACAGCTTCAAGGGCAAGCCCAGGTTAGCCCCCTGGGTTATAAGACATTTATGTCCATCAGCTGAAAGCCCGTCAGTGCCCAGAAGTAGTGTGTCTAGCTGAGGGGCAGTTGATCTTGGTAACAGGATCTAGCTTGGCCTGTCAGAAGATTTGCCCAGCTAAACCAAGCACAGATGCAAATCCATGGAATTGCAAGAAAGAGTAATGACTGGTCCAAGACATGGATAATCAGGGTGGATTTTTACTTGAACCATTGGGCTTGAATCTCAGCTACAACTATTACTACCAACCCAAGAGTCCTCTGTAGTGGGATTATGGTACATTGCAAATATTTGTCCCTCCTACTAGTTTAATATAAAGCTGATTGGCCAGAAGTAGACAGGAAGTATGGGCAGGGCTACCAGACTAGAAAACTTTGGAAACATCTCAGAGCAGAACGGAGATGCAACAGAGATGTATGTGACTGAGACAAGACGGGCAGCAGAGGCAGAGGAAAGAAGCTGAAATGCTGCTCTGAGAAAAGGTATTGAGCCACATGGCTGAACAAGATAAGAAAGATGGGTTAGTTTAAGGGTAAAGTGTTAGCAAGGTATATGCCTGGGCCCTAGGTCAATCAGTGTAAAATTAACACAAGTGTCTGTGTGATTATTCGAGCCTAAGTAGCAGTGGGGCTGTGAGTGGGGCTGAATCTCAAGGCTAGACCGGAAAGTCCGGGCCAGAAACTTCAAACAACAAACAGTCCTCTCCTGTAATATTAGAACAGGAAGATTCCCCAGGATGGTACCACCCAGTGAAGTATTAGTGTAGAGTAAGTCCTCAATGGATTATCAACACCAAATGCCTTCAGTGTGTCTCTTAAAAAAAGTTCTTCAAGGGCAGGGTGGACAACTCAGTTGATAAAGTCTGTCATTCAAATGGCAGGACTTGATATGACTCTCAGAATCCCAGTACTAAGAAGGTAGAGACAGACTGACCTCTGACCTGTGTGCGCATCACACATACACTACACACTTACAATACACACACACCACACACACACAAACTTGAAGTCATTAGTTTTTACCAGTGATACCTAGAATAAGCCTAATTTTGCCAACCCTAACATTTAGCAGGCTCCATTTCTCAGAAATTGGAAGGAAGCAAATTAGGTGAAACCACCCACCGAGTGAATGGGTTGGACCTGACTCCTGCTTGTAAATTGTCAAGAACTTGGCAAGCTCATTGGTAAGTTGAAATTGCCATTGTGTAAGCACTGATACCAGAGAAATTTCCAAACGGTACAAACAAAGGCTGCCTCTTTCCCTTGCTGGAGGCTAGTTGCATTTATAATTCTTGGCACACAACCTTTAAGCACCAACCAAGCCATGGTTCACACAATTCACTCTGCAATAAAGATTTTCTTCTTGGTGCCACCAAATCCCATTGAGGGAACAAATTCCATCTTGATTAGCAAGACTTGGCAAGCGAAATCTTTCCCTTTTATTTATTTATTCTCTGAGCATTATATATATATGTATACCATGAAGTATGATTACATATATTCTCATTCTCCATTTCCCCCTGCATCTACACCATATTCTTTCAATACCTTTCTTTAGTTTCATGTGTTTTTTTGAGACTCCCATTAAGTCCAATAAATGTGTATATTACACAGGTATGGGGCCATCCATACTATTTAAAAAAAATGTCCTCTCCCAGCATCCATTCAACTGCCAATAGCCTCTTATAAATGAATGGGGTTGGGGGACCACCTCCTTCATCCATGCTGAGATCATTGACTAGCTTGATGTGCGGGTCTTGGGCAGGTAACCATGGCAGCTGGAAGTTCATGAATGCAGTAGCATGTGATGTCCTGAATCCATTATTTCATAGCTACCCTCCTTATCCTCCAGATCTTCCACTTTGTCTCCTCTTCTGTGATGCTCCCTGAGCCTTGGCAAGAGCTAAAATGTTGATAAAGTCATCTTATTCAGGCTGAGCACTCCTGGTAAAGGGAAATCTTAAGGGACTGTCTTAGCTGGGGATTACTATTGCTGTGATGAAACATCAGGACTGAAAGAAATCTGGGGAGAATAGGCTTATACAGTTTATACTTCTACATCATAGTCCACTGTTGAAGGAAGCCAGGACAGGAACAAACAGGGCAGGAACCTGGAGGCTAGAGCTGGTGCAGAAGCCCTGGAGGAGTACTGCTTACTGGCTTGTTCCTTATGGCTTGCTCAGCCTGCTTTCTTAGAACCCAGGACCACCAGGCCAGGGATATCCCCACCCATCAATCACTAATTAAGAAAATGTCCTACAGGCTTGTGTAGAGCCTCATCTTCTGGAGTTTTCTCAATTGCATCTCCCTCCTCGCTGATGACTCTAGCTTATGTCAAGTTGACATAAAACTAACCAGTAAAACAAAACAAAACAAAAAAAACAAAACAAAACAAAAAAACTAACCAGTACAGGGACAAAACCACCTGTCTGCTCTCTCTCCTCACCCAGCATATTCATGGCTGGTTCATGACCAAATGTCTCTTCCTGGGAGAATGACTTTCAGTAGTAGAAACAGGGTCAGGAAAACCATGAAAATCACCGCTCCCTTCACAGGACCTCCCGAGCCCTATCTTTTAAGAGGATTCCTAAGAAGATACCTGTTCCTTTCATTCACACTCTGCCTAGCATCTTTTCCTTTATTTTTCTTTTGCTGAGGTCAGTGCTCGGTGGCCTCCACCCGTGACTGACAACCACAAAAGACAGATGTTAGCATCAGATCTGAAGACTTCATCCAGGGTCCTGCATAGTTCTTTGGACTTAAGGGTCGTGTCAGGGTCTATATTCACTTACAAAGGCAGCTAGGGACCCGCGTGCTAGAAAAGCACACGGCAGTCAGTCCCCAGAGAAACTGTAGAAAACTTTATCTGTACTCTTAGTTTAGAAAGGGCCACAGCTAAGCACAGCAATTCTTAAGTGCTAAATGTAGCTTGGAGGACCTGAAAACTTCAATCCACTGAAATACAGGCACCAGGCCCAGTACTGTGGGAGATCAAAGCAGCCTACAACAAAGTCAACTGTGAGTTCAGAAGTTGGCAGAACTCATTATCCTCATGGTGCCGGCCCACATTGTTTTCTTTTGTGGTCACCATTGAGTCACGTTCTGTTCGTAGATATTTGACTAAATGAACTGAGATGTAGAGATTTTAGATGCTTTGAGGGGAAATGGCAGAATGAACACCAGGTGGCCTGGAATGTGTGATATCTCTGAATACTTGGCCCTTAGTGGGGTGATTATTTGGTGTTAGCTCATGAGTCCCTGCATTGTAAAGGAGACCTATCATTCTGTTCTGTCCTCACCCTGGAGGCTGGCTGGTCTCCCTGCATTGCTCACAGCCTGATCCTTATCTTCTTGGTACTGGGACTTAAGCTGAGCAGTTAAGAGTAACATGGGAAAGATACAGGAAGCTGTTACTAAGGGCACTGGGAACTGCGAAGTCTGACTGGTCTGTGACTGCTAAGTGATTTGGGCAAATCATACACTCAGTCTGTTGAAAATGCATGGCCTCCTTAACATATCTGAGAAGGCAAGTTGCCTTAGGCAAAGATGGTGTCAGCCCACAGACCCAGCTCATGCCACCTATTCCATCCTTTGTTTATCTTTGATGTAAGGGGCTGAGAAAAGTCCACAGAAAGTGCTATATTATGAAGTCCTCAGGAGCTTGGAAAATGACAGATTAATCAACTCATACGCAATAGGTTTAGTGATTGTCACTCTGTGGTGTTTTGTGTCCCCTTCTTTGATGTTCTATAAATGGGCTTGGCTGCTTGTTTGAAGACAGAACATTCTAGAAGCCAGCATGTAAAATTCCCAGGAGGAAGAATTTCTTTTTTTATAATCACCATTATGACTCCATTATGGAACACTTTTTTTCTTATTCCATACAAGAGTTTACAGTGAGTGCCAGAACACATAGAGGTTTTCCCTGGAGATTTTTGTAAATGCAGACACAGGGGCAAGCCTTCCATTAACTAACAGCCAAGCAACACCTGTCAATGAGAGCAGCATTGGAGTAGGGACCCAGAGGAAGAAATGGCCTCCTTGGAGGGTCTACAAGGTCTCTCGAGGCTCCTGGCCTCTATCCTAGGCACAGGGTCATCACACATCAAGCCCACATCCTCACAGGCTTCTGTTTATCATTTGCTGAAAGAATAGAAAATAGATATGAACATCTAACTCTAGGGGTGACCTGAGTTGGGAAGAAAAGAGGCCACTTGAGCCTTCAGAATTGCATTCTTCACTGTTAATCTGTTTGTTCAATTCTGTTTGTGCACACTGCTGAACTGTTCAAATTAGATGCCAAAATGATAGCAATCTGGAGGGAGGGGAAAAGTTGTAGGTATTTTATGTAATATTTTCTGTAACTTTTCTTATGCAAGAAAAAGAAACAAACAAAAAAAAAACAGTAGATACTTCCATGGCAACAGCTCTGCTTCCTGTTTCCTAGAGACTGCTCTAGAAAGGATGGAGAGTGGTACAGCCAAGCCAGTCCTGGATCTCCAAACCCCGTGTGGGGTTTTTCCAGAGGCAGGTCATTCTAATTACTGTTAATTGTTCTGGGACTGAAATGGGCATACACATGCCAAGCAAGTGCTCTACCACTGAACTACACTTCCAGCCCCAATGTTTCTTTGAATAGAGTTAAAAGTGGCCCCAATTAACCTTAAAGGGATGAGATCCCGATAGCGTGGGTTTAAGCTCCTGTGATCTCCAAACATCTTCCTTTAGTCACTCCTATCTCTAACCTAATGTCCAAATGCATTTTTGATTGTGACCAATGGCTGTTTCCCAAGAGTGCCCCATATAGACTTAATTTGGAGTCTGCTTTGCATGTGTTCTATAGGTGGTGAACAAAGGAAAACTTAAACAAATGTTGTCTATGCTAAAACAGCAACCAAGGCTCTCTGAGCCTTTATACCAAACAACAGGGAAAATATTACTGAAACTTTTGACAGCCAAAGAGGAGATTTTTTTTATTGTTTTATTTTCCTAGAAGAGTCATGAAAAGGTACAGCATAGGCTTCTTTAACAGTTTTCAAATGATTGACAAATCTATTTTTTTTTTATTTTTTTTTTTTTTAAATTTTTTTTTTTGATTTATTTATTTATTATGCATACAGTTTTACAGAAGAGGGCGCCAGACCTCATCATAGATGGTTGTGAGCCACCATGTGGTTTTGCTGGGAATTGAACTCAGGACCTCTGGAAGAACAGTCAGTGCTCTTAACCTCTGAGCCATCTCTCCAGCCCCGACAAATCTATTTTTAAAAGTAGAAAAACAACATCCCAGCATTCTAATTAATCTTTACGTAATTTCATACGCTTTAAAACTTTTACCTTTTTTCCACCTGCCTCCTCTTGCCTTTCTTCCTCTTGAGTTCTTTTTTTGTATACACACACACACACACACACACACACACACACACACACACACACACACAGAGACTTCCTAGGAAAACTATATAATAGTGTCCATATATACATATATAGAGAGACCACATATAAGTGTGTATATATATGTATGTATTCATATATAGACAGGAAAGGGGATGAAAAACAGAGACCAAGAAGGTATTTTCTAAGCTTTGGGGCCATTTTCAAGGAGGAAGCAGACACTAAGATACTTCATACTTAGCATTCCACACATACTTCTTGGAAACAAGAAATTCCAATTCCTAAAACTAGATAACCTCCAAGATACTTCAACAATATTAATAATACCATAATACAGAACTAAGCATGGTTGCTCATGCTTATAAATCCAGCACTTGTAAGGCTGAGAGGATCACTGGGAGTATAGTCAGCCTGGGTTACACAGTTTCAAAACAGCTTGAGTGAAACCTTGTCTCAAAAAAAAAAAAAATCAGGGTGTGTGTGTATGTGTGTGATCTCAGTTTCCTAGGCTATGAGGATGAGAGTTAAATGATCAATAGTCTTAGTCTCTATGAATGGAGATAGAGCTGGGCTGTCCACACAGTTTGTCAGTGCAACAAATACGGTATTATAAGGTTAATTCTGTGAGATCTCCAGCTTTGTATAGACATACTTGCTTCCAAAATCACAGGTGACATTGTTTTTAGGGAAGGGCTGAAATATCAGAGAGAAACACCACAGTCAAATCCCACCCAGCTATCTTCCAGCTTCCTCAGCCTCACTCCTCATAGCTTCTAATGCCTAATCTGTCTTCCTGTGTTTGCCTTAAATACCTTCTTCGTCCAAGGTGTATCACATCCAGGTTAAGATTAAAGGCGTGGGCTGCTACTATTTGGTAGTTAGCCTTGGACTCACAGAAACACAGAATGATCTCTTTCTCTGGAGTTATGGGATTAGAGGCAAGGCACTACCACTGCCTGCCTGGGAGCCTGGAACTCCCTCTGTAAACCAAGATAGTCTCAAACTCAGATCTGCTGGGATTAAGAGCATAGGTCACCACACTTGAGCTTTTTCTGGGATTAAAGGTATGAGTTACCACTCTCTGACCCTTCTGAATTGACTGTGGGTAAATCTCTTGATATTCCAGGTTTTATTAAATATATAACATATCACCACAAGAATACATTTTATTTAGCATCAACTACCATCAGGGCTCAACTTAGAAATCACCTGGAAAATGTTTCAACCCAGTAACTGTCTTTATCAGGTTGATTTGTAGGTGTGACTTAGGTAATTGACCAGTTAATTGACACAGAAGAGTCCTGCCCACTGTGGGTGGCATCATCCCTAGGCATTTGGTCTTGAACTGTATAAGAATGCTAGCTGAGCATGAATCTATGAATGAGCAAGCAAGTAGCATCATCCATGGTTCCTGCCTTCAGATTCTTAATTGAGTTCCTCTCTTCAGTTTGCTCAATGATGGATTGTGAGCAGGAAGTATAAACTAAAAAAATCTTTCACACTCAGGTTGCTTTTGGTCAGAGTGTATTATCACAGTGATAGAACAAAAGTAGAACAGGAACCATAGGAAGGAAAAATAAACCAGGACACAAACAAGAATTCTATCTATAAAGGAAAGAGCAAGTCAATGGGGCAAAGGGGATAGAGGACATGGAAACTTCAGGATTTTAAAGCTAGGTCCTCCATTTCCATATGGGTAGAATGAGGCCCATGGAGGCTCAAAATTCCCTAAAACTGAAAGGATGAACCAGGATAAACCCTGCTGCCCAGCCTTCACAACAGTTCCATTTGGAGAAGGGCAAGATCACAAGTCATGTGAGTGAAGCCTCAAACACTAGTTGCTGGAAAAATTACCTCCAGAGTTACCTACCGCTTATCATTTCAAAACCACCAGAATATATTACAAGGCAATGGGTTTTTCTTTAAAGGAGATACCCATAGTGACACTATGCATCATGATTTACCTCTTCCTCTCCCTTCTGTGGGAGGAGTCATGTCCTGTTTCTGGCACCATCCATGTTATCCCAACAGCAGTAACCTATAGGTCAGGGAGCGACATAATCTTAACAGAGATACATTGCCCCTTTCTTAGTCACTGTCACAAAAGTCAGAGACTGGAGAGGAAATGAGTGTCACTAGAAAAGCAGATATTATAGAAGGTAACACATAAGCTGGCTCAGATGGGTAAATTGTAAACAGTGTCAACAGCAGCAGTGTGTCTGTGTCAGAGCCAGTGTCAGAGGCTCTGAGTTAACCTGAGGAGGGTGACCCACCAAGATGTACGCAGGTGCACACTGCTTTGTGGAATCCTCAGGGCTCACTTCAGGCCTGGGTCCTGAGCCAGCAACTAGGGGTGCGCTCCATCATGCTTGCACACGCCCTCTAGGGGGCGCCGTTACCACTCGCAAACCCCATCTAAGCTGTTACTGGTGAGAGCTGAAGACTCATGTTAGCATCCAAGGCTTGGGCATAAAAATTTGGGGCACAGAGGAGCTTTTCAGGTGGGCGACAACATGTCTCCACTATGATAATAACACAAGCTTTCTCTGTTAGTTTCTGTGTCTGCTTGTTCTGCTCGAGAGGTGCTGGGAATTGCAGAGGCCCAAAGCCTTTTTAATCCTAGCATCCGTCTCCATCCTACCGCTCTTTCGGGCCATGCTGAGTGCAAGGGAGCTCTGAAGCCTTCTTGCTCCAGAGAGAGGGAGGGAGGAAAAGAGAGAGGGAGGGAGGGAGGCAGAAGCTTTTATTTTCTTCTTTTCTGAGTTTCCAAAGGTCTCTAGGTTCTTCCAGAGGTGAGGCTGCCTGATAGGGTCCCAATAATGCTTCTTTCTGCCAAGTTTAATCTGATTCACATTACTGCTAGTTTAGGCGAACTTTATTTGAACAAGAAAATGCCTAAATATCTTGCCCAGTTTAAAAAGTAAAGATGCTTAGGCTGGAGAGATGGCTCAGTGTTTAGAGCACTGGCTGCTCTTGCTGATGACCCAGGTTTGGTTCCCAGCATCTTTATGGTGGGTCACAATCATCTGTAACTCCATTCCCAGGGGACATGACTACCTCTTCTGGTCTCTAAATTTACAATTTCTTTCCTTTGAGCAAACTAAGAGTCATGAGCCAGACAGGATGTGTTTGGGGTCATCTACAGGGACAATTCGGGTGGGGAGGAATGTTTTCAGAAATCAGGAAGCACAGTGAAGAACACATCATGTGCTATAGATACAGAGTGTGTCTGATTCAGTCTATCTAAGCAAAAAGTCCCTCTCATCTCCTAATCTTGAGAAGAACCACAATACAGTAAGAACTACAATGGGGTAAAATATCATCTATTGTATCAAAATAGCATACCCAGTATGAGGCGAGCCATTAAAGAGTTAAACTCCAATAGTAGGCTTGTTGTTGAAAGGATGCAGAGAGAAATACTCTCCTGAATTCTTTAGAAACATCAAACCATGTGCTTAGTATGAAGGAGTCAGGGTGTTTCCCTCATCTAACAGTCCCATTGAGCCGAAACGTCACCTCCCACAGTCCCATTTTAACTCAGCCACCATGTGTGACTCATCTCTCCATCATGCACTTTGGAATGATGTCACCAAGTCTGTCATTTGGACTCCGTCGTTAAATCTTGCATCTCAGAAAGTCTGACACCGCTCCATGATTGTGAGGTCAGTCACATGATGCAGCCTTGCTCCGGGAAGTGTTCATTAAGAGATAATGAAGGCACCCAAATGAAGTGCAATCTCCTTCCTACTGATTCGATACTAAGGGATGGTTCCATCTGAATGATCCAGAATAACATTTGTTTTCAAAAGCAGAGAGGTTAAGATGGACTCATTACAAATGAGGCCCCTGTTCTCTGGTAAACCGGAAAATTGGCCTTGATGTCAATGGCATGTGGCCACACTGCCTTCAGCCAATCTGTGGGAACCATAGCTCTAGCTTTGCCAAGAAGGGATGCTCTGCCCTTTCTGGGCAGGTTTTAAGAAGGGATGCTCTGCCCTTTCTGGGCAGGTTTTAAGAGATATGCAGGGCACACTCGTGAGTATCTATGACACACCTGGGCTCTGAAGTCTGAGAAGCAACTGTGTGTAACTATCACAATGAGTCATGAACCTGCTGAGATGTTCTTTTTTCTCAATGGAGAAGGAGGCTGCCTTGTGCACTGTGAATGTAACACACCCTCTCTAGCTTCCACTCACCAGTAGCAACTTTTCCAACTCTTCAGTCAACAGCTGAAAAGATCCACCTAATCTCTAGGGAAGTGAGGAGATAAAACCAATCCTTGGTTGATCTCAATGAAAGCAAGGACAATTGCCTTGCCAAAGAAAGCTGACCCTGAATTAGAGATGGGGGCCCACTGGTCAGATGCTCCCAGCTTTATCCAGAACTTTCAACCAGAAGGCCCATGTGTCATGGGACTTCAAAACAAAAATATGTGTAATAAAAATAATCATAATATAAAAGTTAATATTTATTAAAACTATAACAGGTTCCAATTGTAATGCAATTCTATCTGGTTCAAGTCTCATGATACTGCTATACACAGGTGCTGTGATTTATCCACATGCACAAATCAAGCCTCAGAGGGGCTTAGGGAGCTATAATGGTCACATAGCTGGGGATTGGTGGTGCTGGCTTTGAACCTCACATCCTATCTGTGACCTTCACCTCTGCTGCTAGGCTGTAGCCAGAATGCACACCTATGGTTAGCTCCTGCCCCACCCATGAGCCCTCCCCCTTCCAACACCTTCAGTTTGTTTCTTTCCCAGATTACTTCATATACACATGCGCTTACCATGCTGTGGTGAGCTTGATTCACCACTTTCAGCTTTAAGAATAACTCACTTGCATTTGCTGGCCATTGTAAATAGATTAGAGATGGCCGCGTGGCCCAAACAAAGTCAAAGCAACTCAATTATGGGCCATTTATTGGACTCATTATAAGAGAAACATCTACTTTAGACTCTATGCAGGGCAAGAGGCAGGAGCCACTGGGGCTCCCTGAGCAGAAAATGAGGGAGGTAATGATAATTTGTGCCAAAGGGATGTCATTTAAGCCAGAGGCCTTTGAATCCAAATCCCCTATCAGTTCAGTTGCAGAGGACAAAAAAGCTTTTTTGAGTCTAAGTCTGTTTGGGTTGTAACTGAACTGAATGTGAGAGGCACAAGCATCCCCTCTCAGTGGCTCTGTATTATCATCTGTAGGATTGGCTGTTGAGAGGACTGGGTGATTTTTTTCTAAGCACTTTGGAGACACCATTATTAGGAACCCACAAGGACTACCCAAGCCACAGCATCCAAGAGGAGCTGGAGTCTTTTGACTCTTGAGTCCCACAAGTTCCAACCTGGCTGTACTGGACAAGACCATCAGAAAATACCTCACATTTCTCCATCTGTAGCTAGCTCTATTTCCAAAGATCTCTCTGGGAAACTCAAGAGAAGAGAAGCCTGCCTGCAGATGGGCATGTCACAGCAATGTGGCAGTGGGCACAGATTTTTTAAGGTAAGTGTAATGTGGTCCCCGACTTCTGCACATCACTGTCATGAGTATTTCCATCTGGATGGGGACATCCTGGCCTCCCAGCTAGGTGTCCTCCAGGGAGATGACAAAGGAATCAAGTACTAGCTCCTATAAGATGGATGTGGAGAACCATGGCTCCTGCTGGAGAGGGAAGGGAAAGTCAGACAGGGAGGTGGATGAGACCTGGAGAGCTGAGAGCTGTAGCTACCTCCCGTGTCCCTGCTGCTGTATAGTTCCCTTCTTTTTACCTCCATGTCCCCATGTCCCCATACAGATGACCCGCCTTTCCAGAAAGAGTTGCTCATGTCTCCCAATGTAGGCTGTAGCCCACCTGTCCAGAAGGAACTCCAAGACACACACTCAATGTCTCTAAGAACTCTGGAAACACAGGCTGACTCCAGGAGCAATCTTAAAGAGGCAATGCTGTCAGGAAACTCTCTAAATGGCCCTTTTCTCTCTGGCCACAAGTTGGACTTGGCTAATAACTTTTGGGGGAACAAGACACATAGTTCAGTTACCTAAAACTCAGAATCCCCAGAGAACTGACACTGGACATAGGCTAGCTGTGCATTAACATCTGAAAATTCCCAAAGCATTGCACTCGGCACAGTGGCATACATTGGTCATTTCAGCACTCCCAAGGCTGAGACTAAGAACTGTAAATTTGAGCCCAGCCCATACTACATAGTATGTTAAAGGCCAGCCCTGGCAACACAGTAAAAGAAACAAGACTTGGAAGATGTTTTAGTTGGAAAAGTGTGGAGCATACAAGCATGAAACCCTAAGTTCAAGCCCATCACTCACATAAAATACTGGGCATGACTGGAATCCCAGCATTGGGCAGGCAGAGATGGGTGGAGCTAGTGGGCTGGTGGGCTAGCCTAACCTACAGCATAGTGCGAGATCCTGCCTCAAAAATAAAAAATTAAAAATCACAAACAAAAACCAAAACCAAACAAACAAAAATAAGAACAACAACCCCCTGACAAACCAAAAACCAAATAGGTGGATTGGACTCCCCAAAAGATTGCTCTCTAGTCTCTATACCCATGCACATACAGGTATGCATTTCATATACAAGAACACAATACACATATACATACAATAGACATACATACATAAGTTACACACACAATGCACACACACAGAGACATACAACACAAACATAAACAGACACAACTCCACAATACATATACACACACATGTGTATATGCATACACACATACATACATGTGTGCATATACATATATTACACACAGTACATGCATACTACCATATACATAAAAACATCTATACATACAGAACACACATGCATACTAACACACATACATATATGAACATATATATATAAAACACACACTACAGATGCACTTTACTACCACATACAAATATTCAGGTGCATACATACACATGCAACACACATATGCACATACATGCACACATGCACACTAATATATACGTATATACATGCACACACGTACTAGAACGCGCACACACACAACACACATGCTCACACACCACCACAACAAAGGAAACCAAAAGCAGAAAGGACTGGTAAGCCTCCCTGCTGCAATTACAACTTGGACCTTCTAGCACCTCTGTTCTCTGGAAATTTTCAGAAAGACACAAGATGCCAGGGGCCCATTCCTTATGGGTTAAACTGTGCACCACAGTCAAAGGCATAATTTGGGGAATTTGAGAGCCAAGATGACTTTTAAGTGGGTTAAAGAATGTGGAACAAAGGCGGCGGCGGGTGGTGGGTCGGAAGGGCTCTCCGGTTCCTCTCTGCTTCTAGCTGGAGTCAATTTGCTGTTCAAATGTTTTCCACAACAGCAAATAGCTCTGAGAGTCAGAACCAAGGCTGGGCTGCCTGGCAACCCAGATGTGTTTTGGGGAGCTGGGGGGGCATGCACTAGGGTTGGAGCAGGAAACTACTTCTTTACTTTTTCCCAAGCAGAAAGAAAATTGTTCCTTTTGTCTGTTCCAACAGAATGCATTTAAAATGACAAGCTGAAGAAAATGAAAACAAGCCCATGCCTTGTGGAGACATTTGATGGGAGAGAATAATGGACATCGGGCAGAGTACAGAAAAAAAATTTCAGTTTCCAGAATTTTCTGATTTTTCTCCAAATGTGATGCTGATACAAACTTGTGTTTTTAGGGAATCCTCCAATAATGGGGAGTCTGAGAACAGACCAGACCTTCCTTGATCCCACAGCTTTGTGTCCAGTTGGAAATGAAGAGCCAGAAATTACCAGGGTGAGCAAGGTATCTGGAAAATGCCTTTGAGGAGGAGTTGGGGGGGGGCGGTTGTTGTTTTCTTTTCTTTTTTATTTCCAAATCCTCAAACATGAAAGAGATCAGAAGAAAAAAAAATGACTCTGTGAAATTGAATTAAAACAGCATCAGGCAGTCTGCACTGGGCAATTAAGAGGATTGGATTTGAGAGAGTGCTGGGCTGGGTGGGGGTGGGGTAGGGAGAGACCTACTTCAATCTCTAGCGCTTTCTGATGGGGAACATGGCTGGTGCTGTCAAGGGGCATGGGGCAGCACACAAAGAAGCCAGAGAACAGTGAGCCAGAAGCTTCGAAGCAGCTTCTCTGTGGTGGGGGTCAATGCAGACTCCCCTCCCAGAACACTGGCTCACACCAAGCCTTGCAATGAATGAGACCTACCTGGGAACAGAGCCTTTGTGAGTCATTATTGGTGAGTGGGGCCTGTACTCAAGGCCGGTGTCCTCGTGGGAGGAAGGAAAGGGGCTCTGAAGGTGTAAAAGACATGGGGCTTCAGCAGCAGGAGGGAAGACGTGATGGGCAGAAGCCAAAGTGAGTGATTCAGTCACAGGTTGAGAAATGAGAACCACACTACCAGCGGCCACCTGAAGCTGAAGAGGCAGGAAGTCTACGGGGCACTTAATTTCTGATTTCTGGCCTCTAAACCTGTGAAGGAAGAAAGCTTTGCTGCTTCAAGTCAGAAAGATTGGAGCCAGTTGTTATGATGGATGCAAGAAATTCATTGCTACTTTGGCGATGGGGGGGGGGGGCAGGAGCAAACAGGTGTGCAAATGTGTATGTGGAAGCCAAAGGCTGACTTTGGGGTCTTCCTCCACCATGTTCCATCTTATTTCAGTATCTCACTGAACCTGAAGCTTACTGATTCAGCTAGATGGGCAGCTCAGGAGAGGCAGGGACCTTCTGACCGGCCTCCATCATGCCAGAATTACAGGTACACTTCATAACACTACCAGCTCTTTTTGTGGGTTCTGGGATCCAAACTCAGGCCCCCACACTTGTGCAAGAAGTACTTTATCAACTGAGACGTCTCTCCAGGCAGTATTTATTACTTCTTGGAGGCAAAAAGGTCACCTACAAGTATTGGTGTCTGTGTGGTGACAGCTCTGATGTGACCTACTGTGACAGTTGGTTTTAACTGTCAGGTTTACACAACCTAGAGTCACCTGTGAAGAGACTCTTTTTTAAAAAAATAATATTTTATTTTAAATTATATTAATGTATGTGTTTCTGCTGGTGGGTATGTGCACATAAGTGCAGGTGCCTTCAGAGGCCAGAGAAAGATGTCAGATACTCTGGAGCTGGAGTCATGGATAGATCTGGACCACCATGCAGGCTCTGGGAACTGTACTTGGGTCCTCCATAAGAAGAGAGCAGCAGGTGCTGTTAACCATTGAGCCATCTCTCTGGCCTGAGATAAAAGATTCTTAATGAAGAAATATCTCTATCAGACTGTTTTATGGTCGTGTCTGGTGGGTGGTGGTGGCAGGGGGTTGTTTGAATGACATAGGAAGATTTAGCCCATTGTGGGCAGCATCATTCTTTAGGCAGAGTCTCTTGAGCAGTTTAAGAACAGAGGAAAGCTAACTGGGAACAAGTATCAGATGTGTTTATCCTCTGTGCTCTTTTGTTTATCCCCTGTGCTCTTTACTATGGATGGGATGTGACTAACTGCTTGACTTCCTGCCTTGATTTATCCAAAATGATAGACTGTAAACCTAAACTATAAACCAAATAAACTCTTTTCCTAACTCTCTTATCAGGATATTTTTTCACACCAACAGAAATGAAACTCTTCAAATGGAGGCACGTATGAATCCCCATTTCTGGCTTCTCTTTAAAGCCACAAAGCCTGGTGGTAAGTTTTCATCTGTCAGCAGTTGCTGGGGTTGTCACGTGGCCCAATCCCTTCAGAAGCAACATTTGAGCATTCTGTCCCTTTTTGTTCCATAGGTGTGATAGATACCCTCAAAGCTGGCCACTGTGGGAAGGTGAGTGGCTGCATTGAGAATTGTGTACTGTGCTTAATAAACCTTGCCCCCTCATCACTATCTAACTCAGGATATTTTGATCAGCTCCAGAGTCTGACATCACTCCCTTCTTGTCACTTTTCCTGGCCACTGATCACTGCCTTATACAGACGGAATCCCAGTTGCTAAGGGTCATTTGTATGTGGCTTCTCTCAGCATCTAGGTTGACCTATACAATGGTATATATCACAATTTATGTTCTTCTCAGTACCTAATTCTCTTCCACTATATAGGCACCTCACATTTGCTGATTCACTCAGCAGCTGATGGGTGGTTTTCATGTCTGGTTATGATGATAATGTTTCTGTACGTGTTTGTGCCCTCTGTGTCATTGTATAACATCCTACCCTTTGATCTCTGGTGGGAGTCCACGACTGTGCCCTTTGCAATAGTTGGTTACAAACTGACACTACTGGATTAACCTTCCTCGGCCCCTGTAAAGGAGATGGGAGCCAGCCTCAGTACCATTAGTTAGTTAGGCTTCCCAAAAGCAATCCACCTCCTCTGTTTGGGACTGATGCTCTCAGTCCTCTTATAGATGAAGTGACATGGTACATCTCTTTTACCACTTTCCTGCACCCATTCTCTTTATTTATCAACTAGAACATGGTAAAAACATGTCACAGTTGGGGATTGTTTTTTATTTATGTTGACACCAGAGAGCCAAGTACCAGAAATGTGTTACCTCTCTTGGATATATTGGTCAGTAAGGTTCCATTGACACTCCAAACATTACATGCTATTGCCAACATTCCTGATTACTTTCCACTATTTGACTGTAAGACCCTATTGTTGAAGATGCTACATATTTGAGTAACAGAACATGGGGAAACCAAGCAAGTATTCTCCTGGGAGTTTCATTCCTACTGAATAGTTTTCATGATGCTGGAAGGTTCCATGCACACTACTGATAGAGACAAGTCATCATCAACCTTACCTAGTTGTGAACTGGTAAGACACGCCCACCGATGCAACAGTGGCACAAATATCACAGTTTTCAACAACTTTCTGATTGGATTTAAACCCTACTCCACAAGATGGAACTTATACCTGGCATCATTATTGGGGCCAAGAACCTGTGTCTAGATGGGCCATAGGAACTAAGAAGAACTTACCTACTATTAGCACTCTGCTAAATGAACAGACTTCTATGTTAACTCCTAACAACGTATTCTAATACCGATAGATTAGTGTAGCTCTCAATCCTCATTAAGAAGCTTCTCTCTACGGCAGGTGGGGATTAACACAGAGACCCACAACTGGTCAATATGCAGAGAATAAGAGATTGTAGAGTGCCCAGACATAAATGGGACATACACATCACATCCTCTTCCTCCAAGGCTCAAGGATCACTGAGGAAGAAGAGGCGGAAAGACTGTAAGAGCCAGTGAGTGACTGCAAAGAAGCAGTGTTTTCAGGACACAGCAGGGAAGTTGTACACAGGAATTCACATCGGTTATGACAGCATTCACAAGACCTTGACAAACTCAAGTCAGACAAAAATCCCAGCATGGAAGTTGAAGATGGGCACAAAGATCCACCCCAGCAATCACCTGGTGGTTACTATCTTCTGTAACTCCAGTTCCTGGATATATGATGCCCTCTTTTGAACTCCATGGTCTTGAGGCATGAATTTGCTGTACACACATACATGCAGGCAAACACCCATACACATAAAATAGTAAAACAAATCTAAATTTTTTTTTATAAAAATTCAAAACCTTTTGGGATTGATGCCCTGGGGGATCTGCTTACCCAGCAGAGGGCAGATCAAGTGAATGGCTTCTCTGCATCTTTAGGAATATTAGAAGGTTCAGGGAAGGAAGTAGAGAGGTTTCTGCTGCTTCTTTGTAGAAGGTTGCCATGAGCTGAACCTTTGCTATCATAGGTCTCAGAGCCTGAGCAAACTTTCTGAGCACTGGAGAAACATGGGAGCATGTGCAATCAAAGACACAGTGAAACAGCTTGCTTTCCTTCCCTCTTCATCTATCACCTCTGGATGGATGTTCCAGACCCTTCTACACTTTTAATGGTCTGTTTGGACACTTACTTAGCTCCTGATGGTGCTGGGAACATGTGGTCAGTTTATCCATTGGGCCATCATTAACTGATCCTTCTTCCATTTTGTCTCAGCATCCTCATGCTGCAACACTCTAAGGATACTGCCTCCATGACTATGCATGTCCATTATGTCACCTTCCGGCAAGGCCTGCTTCACTTAAACTACATTCTCAGGACTCTCCACTCTTCTCCCCAGCTCATATTTGTGGCATCTGCTTCTTTACTGGGGGGAGGCTCCTAGAGCAGAAAACCCATTCAGGAACATGGTCACCCTGGTTCCTTCACTGCTATAGAACAATCCCCTGCCCATGGGCTTAGTCAAAGTGAATGGAAGAAAGATGAACTGAATTAAAAGAAATGTTGAGTGTACAGGGAAGAGTCCTGGGTCTTGTTTGGTTCATCAAAAGAAGGTAATTATAAATAGTTAAAACATAAAAACATCAGTGTTTTAGAATCCCAAATATAAAAGGCAACTTGAGAGATGTGAAGATGGCTTTGGGAGCTAATAATGTTGGCTGTGCAGTCATGAGGACCAGAAGTTGAAGCTCCAGGACCTATGTAAAAAGCTGGCATGGTTGGTAGCACCTGTATTCCCACCAGGGGACTAGGTGGATCCAGAGAGACCCTGTCTCAGGAAGAAGGTGGAGAGTGGACAGAGGAAGACATCCTATATCTAGCACTTGCCTCTGCAAGTATGGGCACAGGTGTGTGCACCTGCATGCATCACACACAACAGAGACATGAAATAATATATGAGTAAATAAATGACTGGAGAACACAAGCCTTTCATTTGTCCAAGAGTAGGCCTCCCATAGCTGTTCTCAAGAAATTAGTTGTGGGGGTAGGTGGAGAACCAAGCTCCCCTTTGTGGATGAGATCTGGGTGATGCTGAGCAGGATGCCTGCCTGAGCCACCTGAGCATCTTACAGGCACACAGCTGTTTCCCTAGCCTGTTGGAGCTCAGAGCCTTCCTGCCCAGTCTGGAGTGCTCACTGCTCATGAAACTGCTTGAGGGATGAATTATCTTGGCAAAGGTCTTGCCTCTCTGGCTAAATGCTAAGGTCTTAAAGAGCCTCTGTAACAGCTTGAGGCATCTGGTGTCTGAACAAGCTTGCTCATCTAATGAGTACAAGGTTGAGAATGTGGGCCCTATGTTGCCCAGGCTGTGGTAACTGTGCCCAAATGCTGTGCTCACCTCTCAGTCCAGATATTTCATGGTAAATGATTGACACAGTGGACAAAGTGTGCAGAGCCCATCAATGACACAGGATCTTTCTCCAAATCCAAGGCCTGAAGAGGGCGCCCTGCACGCCCAAAGGTCTCATATCTCATCTGTCTACAGGGCACATCTCTTAAGGGAAACTGGACATTTCTTTCAAAATTTTTCCATGATGGCTAGACTTATTCCCTTTGAAAATTTCCTCAATTATGAATAAACTTGAAAGGGATAATGTTCCATATGACCTGAGTTTTTAATTCAAATATTACATGCAACTTGGTTAAAATTGTCAAGTGTAGCCTTGAAAGTAGTGTATGGGCTGATATATTGAGTGACAAACTGGGAGAAGGTACAAGGGAATGACAGGGTGGCTTCTGCAGCTTTCCACAGGAGTATCATAAAAAGAAACAAAACAATTTTTGTTTTCTTTTTGAGATGAGGTCTCATTATGTAGCCCTGGCAGGCCTGGAACTCTCCATGTAGACCAATCGAGCCTTGAACTCACAGAGAACTACCTGCCTCTGCCTCTTGCATGCTAGGATAAAGGCATGGACTGCTATGCCCAGATTTTAAAAAGATACATAGAAGAGGTAGAGAATAAGGAGGTGGGGAAAATTGGAGAGGAACAGAGGAACACAGAAAGGAATACCATATGATAAATTGTCTGAATGGACCAATGGTCAACTCAAAGCCAAATATCAGAAAACCCCCAGATGTCTATAATGTCCATAACTCTCTTCTTACTTTATGCTATTTTATTTTTCTATATTTCACGTATTTGTGGCATGTGAATGCATGTTTCTGCATGTGTGTATGCATATTTCTGCAAATGTGTGAGCACATCCAAGGTGGATTCTGGGAATCATCCTCCATCTCTCTTACAGCATATTCATGGAAGCAGACTTTTGCAATCAACCCAGAGGCCACACATGTGGCTGGTCTCCTAGTCAGCTTGCTCTGTGGCTCTCCTACCTCTTCCTTCCAAGGCTGGAGTTACTGGTGGGTTGCCCTGGTGACCTGAACTCCAATATCTACTCTAGCATGACCAAGATGTGAGTCATTGAACAATAACTCCCTAAGTACCTACCACCTCTTAATATCTATCTGTCTGTCTTTCTTTCTCTCTCTCCCTCTCTGTCTCATCTAATGAGTACAAGGTTGAGAATGTGGGCCCTATGTTGCCCAGGCTGTGGTAACTGTGCCCAAATGCTGGGCACCCTCCCACCCTTTCTTTCTATGTTTATATGCCCCACATGCATGCAGGAGCCTCCAAAGGCTAAAAGAAGCCACTGGAGCCCCTGGAACTAGGCATTTGTGCACCACTATGTAAGTTCTAGGAAATGAACCTAGGTCCTCTGCAAAAGCAGTAAGTTCTCTGACCTGCTGAATCATCTCCCCAGCCCCTTTTATTTTTAAAAGATTTACCTCCCTTGTTTCAAGTAGTGAAGTTGGGTCTTTGGAGTGAGAGTGGGTCACTTCAAGACAGACCTTCAGACAATGCTTTTCTTCCTGATTGCTGGGTTCAGAACTGAGACATGAGCATGTTGGTCTCTGTGTCCACTCTGGGTCTGACCCTGTGCTGAGGAATGTTGTGTCAAGCTTAAGGTCAGGGGACATGCAACCTTCTGTGGGTGAACAAGGTGCATTTCCTTACATGTGGTCTGTTGTGATTTGTGATTAGAAGGTTGTGAGTCAGAGATCATGGACAAAAAGAGAGACTCCACTCCTGGTACTCTATCATGCTCTGAAAGCCTTCCTTTCTAGAAGATAGTCTTTCCTAACAAAGCCAGAGTGAAATGTCAGTCAGTACAGCTTGGGAGAATTCACAGCACAATGTCTCTCTGCTGCTAAAACAGAACTCAAGGAAGTTTCATAATCTTTAAAAATCTGTTGATAATATTTAATCTTTGTATGTGCCAGACAGACACTGGTATAAACAACCCATTAATACAGAATTAACACAGACCTACGGAAGAAGGTCATATAATTGAATTTATCTTCAAGATAAGGAAATTGAGTCTGAGGAGAGAAATCTTGCAAGTCACCCAATCTGTGTATGGCAAGAACAGGACCAGAACAGAGGTCCTGACTTAAGGTTGAAAAATCCAGACAGCCTCTGCAATAGCCAGGGCAGTGCATCTTGCCTGCAACCAGACTGCCTGGTCCTTGGATCCAGGTTTCCCAGAGGGTTTCAGACTCATCTTGTAGAGGGCAGAGGCTGCGCTTTCTCGAAGCGAGAGCTATTTCACCAAGGACATGCTACTACTCTCTCCAAGTGCACAGTTGCCTGTCCTTGAGTCCCAGCATGCCCAAGCCAGTACCTCCTGTATTGTCTGTATTTAATTTACAAGATCTAAAAGCCCCAGGCAAAATGATTAACTCAGGTTTAAACTCAAAACTTGAATCAGTAACTTTCCATGCTAAGCTGGGGCAGGGTGAATCCAGATCTTCATAGTGAACCTCCACCATCTTGGCTCCTCATTGATATGGTGGACACTTGCAGGAAGCTTTAAATACATTTCCACAAAGTTTACAACCCATTCATTTCAATCCAGGAGTTTTACAGTGGGGGGTTATAGTTGAAGTCCTTCAATCACATCCAAGCAACAGAAAATCAGGACCTACAACATCAGTTCACTCACAAATATGAAGAAAGAGCTGAGGGTACGGGTCAGCCATAGAACATTCAGTTAACATGTGTGGAAGGGACCATTGGCTTGATCAAGGGTTGGTTCCTAAACATCACAGGCACAGGAAAGTGAGTATATTGAGAAGACAGAGTGTTCAGCAAATAATTATTTGAACCTGGGGGAATAAGAAATACCTTAAGAAATGTATCAAAATCTTTGCATTTGAATTCTCTAGTGACATACAAAAAAGTAAAAGCCTTAAAAATAGCCATCCTTGAAGCCAGACACAAGAATAAGACTGCACTGAAGTGTGGAATAGCAGGCTGGCATTCTGTTTTGAAAACATTTTCCCCCAAAGCAAATCATCTGACAGCACGCATATATATATATATATATATATATATATATATATATATATATATATTTCTAGGGAGAACACAATGTAGCCACAGCAATTATAACCCAAGACTTTCTGACTCACAATCAAAATTCCTCTGTTTTGATTAACTCACTTTTCAGCTTTACCTGAAGAGAAACCTCAACTACCTTTCCATATTGTGAAACTCCTGGGGTCCTCTGAAGAGGTTCTGCCTCATGAGACCTTCCCTAAGCATGCTAGAAAGCCAAGTGTCCCTGAGCTGAGTTCCAAAACCATCATAGTGAGAAGCAGCCCATGAGAGCTCTGCCAGGTGCCCTGTTTAGAGGGAGCTCACAGTGGCAAGGGAGGTAGCGTCCCAAAATGAATCCTGTCTACTGTTTTGCTAAACAAATCCCTTGAATCACCAAGGTGTCCTAGTTAGGGAACCATGAAACCAATACAACAGATAAGACTCAAGATTCTCTTAGCTCCAGCCTAGGGTGCATCCGATATCCCTGGGCTCAAAAGTGCAGGCTCCTAACACAACCCACATCCATAGACATGCAAATGAAGTCAACGGAAGGTTAGCATCCCTGTCCAATCTGATGAAACTTTGGGGCCAAAGACCCTACTACCACAGCACGGACCCTCTTCAGCTTTGTCATCCTAAGGCCATGCATGAGCTCCCAGGATGGGAGAAGGGCAGACAGAAATCCCAGCCTTGAGATTTTTGCAAGGTTGTAGGGCCCCCTAGCAACAGACAGTAAGTCTCTATTTCTTTGTGGCCTTTTGCCCCAGCATGAAATTTCCATTTCTCTAAAAATACAAACCATTTACCCTCACTTGTGGTGGTAGGTTTCTCTATGACTCTTGTGGCGCCCACAATGAACTTGGGGCTCCCAGTCCATCAGCATCACAGACAGAGAAAGCCAGCCTCTGCCATAGAAAGGGCACATAACCTTTGGATCCATAGAAAATAGAATGAAAAGAGACAATCACTGGTAGGACGCCCTAAAACAAAATAAAAAAACTCCAAGCCTCTTAAATTAGGTTAGGTGGTCTCTGAGGGTCCCCTTCATTATCTGAGAAGTCTTGCAACATTTGCAAGTAAATGCACTGATCTTACATGAGGTTATTTGTTTGAATCCTAATTCTTTAGCAGGTAGAGAAAAAGAGGCCACCTACCAGCCAGTATTGCCCTATTCCCACTCAACACCCACAACAAACAGAGCCTAAGAACAGCATCCCATCACAGCTTAGCTTGAAATCACTGGCTTCTGGATAAAGGAGCAGGTCCCTCGGGAGGTGGCAATTGCCCTTCACTGAAGACACACCATGGCAGGAGGTCAGCCTGGGCACCTACCTCAGAATGAAATGGTCCACAGTAGAGTTATTGGAGATGGTGACGGAGGCCGTGACTATTTCTCCCTGCTTGACGGGCTGGGAGGGCAGCCAGATGACCACATTGCCATCCAAACGCAGTTCGCTGAGCTGGGTGCTGTCTTGAGTACGGTAAAGGCCGATGCTGCCAATCTTCTGCAGGTGGGACGTCCTATCTTCCTGCCCATCCTTCCCTGGGCGGATGGCATTGTCCTTCCTGGCATCACCTCCTGTGCAATCCCCTCGCTCATCCTCTGATTGCAGAGTGTAGTACAATTCCACGAGATTCCCTTCTGGCTGCTCCATGGGCCTCCTGCGCCCGGATACAATTGTTGGGGGACTGAACCAGCCAGGCAGCATCTCCAGCTGGGCTACACACAGTCCCAGGACTCCACCCAGACGGCAGCTGCCTCGAACCTCCCGGGTATCTCGAAAAGCAAAGACCCGCAGGCAGGGCAGCTTCTCAGGCATCCTGTGATCATCCCAGTCTCGGCCTACGATATGGAAGAGTACCTGTACTTTGGGCCGACTCAGGTAGACTTTCTCCTGGAGAATGTAGGCTTTGAGCCTCCAGTCAAAAGGAAACTTATTGGTTGGGCCTAAAAAGTTGGCATTCAACATCAAGTCCAGAGGTATGACCTTTTCTGTAGAGTAAGGCCCATAGCTGGCATTTAATACTGGAGGTTGTCTGGCCTTGTAGGTAAAGAAAGACTCCACCCTGGACTGCAGGCTGGCATTCCGCAACAGGTCAGGGTTGACCTCCTTTAGGAAGAAGGAAGTCTCAGCTCTGAGGATGTGGAAGTTCACGGGCAGGTATGGCGGCAATGAAGAGAATCTCTGTATATTATCGATGACGCGGCGACCTTCTGTCACTAAAGGAAGAGAAGAAAAGAAGCAAAGTCAGTAACAGGCTGGGGTATTTTGCCTGTTAGTTCAGGCAGCAATTGAGAATAAAGGGTTACAAATTCTAAAGTCCATGAGACCAAAGCTGTGAAGAGTCCCTTCTGGAAGGAGCCACTGCTTCTGGAAGGACCCCAAATTACAGAATTATTATGTTCAAATATGTAAAACACACTGAAGTATGCAAAGCTGGGAATTGGGGAAATGGCTTAATAAAGTGCTTCCCATGCAAGCCTGATGACCTGAGTCCAGATGTCCAGAATCTATAAGGAGAAAGGGGGAAGGGGAAGGGACAAGGTGGTGGTACATGCCTGTGGTCCCAGCACTTGGGAGACAGAGACAGGAGAACCATTAATTCTGGCCAGCTAGTCCAGTCAAGTCAATGACCTTGGGAGTAAGAAAATTATCCATGGAATGGAATGAAGTCCACAAATAAATCCCAAAACAGCCAAGTTTAGTTTGAGATAAAAAAGATGGTACCTCAAATCCCGAGGCAAAAATCTGGACTTTAACAAATATTGCTGGGGCATTTGGGCAGACACTTGCTTTTTTTAAAAAAAAAAAAAAAATTAAAATGAAATAAAATTAGATCTAAATCTTTTTTTCCAATGTATTTATCATTTTATGTGCACTAGTGTTTTGCCATGAGTGTCAGGTTCCCTGGGAATGGAATTACAGACAGTAGTGAGCTGCCATGTGGTTGGTGGGAATTAAACTGGGGTCCTCTGGAAGAGCAGTTGGTGCTCTTCACCACTGAGTCATCTCTCTAGGCCGTAGATCTAAATCTTCTAAGAAAGATTAAATTTCAGAGCCAGCGAGATGGCTCAGTGGGTAAAGTAGTTGCTATATAAGTCTGAAGACCTGAGTTCAAATCCCTAGAGCCCATGTAAAGGCCTGTACTGGTAGGCAGAACTGGGAGGCTCCCAGCTCTCCAGCAAGCCAATTTGGATGCATTGGTGAACACCAGGTTTGGAGAGAGATTCTGTTTGTCTTAAGCAAAAGCTGTGAGGTCATAGAGGACCTTTGATCATCCTACATACGCCTGAATGAGTAAAAACCCTCACACATGTGAATACATTCCACACAGAGACACACACATCCATACTCACAAATCATAATAGTAAACTTTGAATGGATCTGTGAAGAAACAGAAGATGGCTGAAGGAGAAAGAGAAAAAATCCAGAGACGAGGGGAGGAGAAGAAAATTCATCTGAAGTAGATATGATTAACACTAAACTATGAGGCATCTGGGAAGGGCTGCCTGCAAACAGGAGCTAGAGAAGTGTCTCAACAGCTAGGAGCACTGGCTGTGATCTTTCAGAGGACCCAGGTTCAATTCAGAGCACCCACATGGCAGTTTAAACCTGTCTATATCTCCAATTCCAGGAGAATACAATGCCCTCTTCTGGCCTCTGTTGGTACTGCATGCACACAGTACACAGACATAACCTCACTCAAAGCAAGTAAAATATATTAAAGTGTGGAAATTCCTTTTTTTAAAAAATATGTTTGCAATTCTTCTAGCTACTGACAATGCCAAAATAAAGAAAAGCAAAAATATTCAGCGATACAAAAAGAAAGTGATCAAGCCATTTTGGTTTTATAATCATCATCTCCTATGTAGAGACCTTGCCTTATTAGGAAAAACAGCAAAAAAGAGAACTCTTCATCCATTATTAAAAATCTAGAAGCAAAACCACCTGTATTTACATGTAGAAACTTCATGTTCTCTGGTAATGGTGATTTCTTGGGTTTGGTAATTTTAGTCATTAATCACAGAAAGCCATGTTGTCTTCCTTTATAGCAGAGGACAGAGTGTACATTATCAAAATGTGTAAGAGATGGAATAAGTCAATCACCCTCTGCTTAGGAGGGAGCTCTTCAAGGCTCCAAGGTCCTTATGATCCCCTTCAAGATTCAAGTCACACACTGGCCAGCACTACTAGGTGCCTGGAAGCCAGCCTTCTACACTTAAAGCTGTTCAGAGCTGACTATGCTTGGCACCACCTGAAAGTTGATTTTGCTCAACCCATATCATCTTACAAGATTTTTATAAACTGAAACAGCATCTGAAGAAGCTTAGAGTTGCTGGGTCTTCTGCTTCTGTCTCAATAGAGTAAGAATGGAAAGGTGGGAGGTTGTCTACAACTGGAACAGAGTAAGTGATGGGCACCTGTGTGCTAGATGTTGTCTGGTACTCCTCTCCTGCATCCTGAGTGAGATGACTGCTAGACTCTCAGCACGGACTTAGTGTTTACAACCCTAGATTTAGAATTATCAGACAGTAAATCTGTGCCTACTGGGGCTGCTCAGATTCCACATTAAGTCAGAAATGGTCAACACATACACCTTCCTGCTATGGTCCTCTGTCAATCCCAGATGAGTTATCAGCCAATAAGGCCACTGACAGTCATTTGTTTGTCTGCAATGTGATCCCCATGAGGGCTTTGACTTCCATTGTTCGGGACACTACTAAGGACTCCAGTTGCATGCAGGGCTCAAGATCATGAATGCCAGGTTGCCATATTGGCAGCCTCAAGTCAGCCTGCCTCTTTGCCTGGTCTTTGTGAATCCCAAGAAACTCAAACTAGCCATTCCTAACAGAGAAGCTGGGAGATCTTTTCCTTTTTCTTTCCAACTTCCCAGCTCTCTGTCTCTCTCTCCAACTGCAGCCTGCTCACCCCCTGAGCATATGGGACATCCTGCTTGCTCTTCTCTGAAAGCCTCCCTAATCCCTTCCCGACACTGGCAAGAAAATCAAAGTTGCCTTTTGGTTCTGCATCCAAATGAACTCCGGTTGTCAAGATGTCTCTTCAAAGAAATAACACTCTGTTCCTAGCCCAGAGGCCCTGTGCTGAGGTCACCAGTGACAAGGGCACCTTCATTCCTTTCTCGTTAGGGACGGCTGAACATCTCCGGTTTAACCCACTCAGTACAGTTCCAGCTTCAAAGACACCCAAAAGCTCTGCCAAAGTACCACATTCCAGGAAGAGCCCTTGAAATTGTGGTGGCTGACTGTTTAAGAAACTCACACAAGCTTACAAAATACCAAGAGGCTAATTGCCACATCTAGTGACTTTTATTTTAAAATATTTAGTCTTGTCCAAAAATAGCTCTTATGAACTTGAGGTAGAGAGATTTAGAGGCACTTTTATTTGGGGGAGATAGTGAGCCAAGGCTATGCAGACAAAGCAGAGCATGAGATTGCAGGATTTATCTGTTGCAAGGTGATACACTTTGCCAAGAATTTTTCCATCATTCTTCATTTTTCCTGTACAGGATTCTCTGTATTTCTCTCTCAGGTGTGTGTGTGTGTGTGTGTGTGTGTGTGTGTGTGTGTGTGTGTGTGCACATATGTGCAGGTAGAAGTATGCAAGAGTGTATGTGGTGATCAGAAGACTATTTCAGGTGTCATTTCCGGGGCTCTAGCCACTATGTTGGGAGGACAGGGACAGGATAGGGTCTCACATTGGCCTGGACCCTCAAAACTAACCCTATGGATTTGCCTTTTTTCTGTCTCCTCTACCCTAGAATTTCAAGCATGTACCACCATGCACAGAATTTTAAATGTGGGTTCTGGGGATCAAACTTTTTGCAAGGCTTTACCGACTTTCAAATACTTTACTGGGTCCCCCTTCCCCACTGGCTCAAGGAGAGGGGTAACTTTTCTGCTTTCTTTAAAAACTAAAACAAGTCTATGAATGACCTTTTTGCCTTTGAGCAAACGTGGCGTTTAGTCCCTGCAAACCCAAGGGTGAATGGGTTTCCAGCTCAACTCCTCAGAGCTGGGAGCTCTTCACCTTCCGGGGTTACTCTGTATCTTCAACATACCCTATACCAACCCTGCTCTCTATGTCAAACCTAGTTCAGAGCCCTTTTAGCCTGTGAGGTTGGACCTGAGCCAAATTTGAGACTTTGAGGAAAGGCTAAGGGCAAAGAGATTGTGTATAAAGATATCCACATTTGATCCATTCACTAACCATATGGTATTGGGTACATGTTAATTTCTGTAAACCCCCAGCAAGATGGCTCAGGTCATAAAAGCACTCGCTGCCAAACTTGATGCAATGAGTTCAATCCCCAAGGCCCACATGGCAGAAAGACATAACCAAACCCAAAAAGCTACCCTCTTACTTCCCAGAATACAAAATAAATGAGCAAAATGAAAAAAAAAGAAAGAAAATAAAATATAAGCTTCAGTCACAAATATGACAGCGTGTCAAGGCTGAGTTAACACTGTCTTTTTTAGTTTTGACATCCACAAAGGAACAAGCCTGGGCTGCGGGATGTTGAGGGAATGTGTGAGAGAACAGAGTCATCCCATTGATAACACATGAACCAACTTTGGCCACGTGATCAAGTGAGGTAGCTCAGCCCAGGCTACAACAGCAACACAAGATGTCGCCCCCAACTTTGGGGGTGTACCATCACCAAGCCACTCCTGATGGAAATGGAAATAATTGACTACATTCTAGGTGGGATTTTAAATGCTCTGGGTTGGAACCTTACCTAGGCAAATCTTAACAAGGCCCCCGTGAGAATATGTACTTATAGATTGGGGGGGGGCAGAAAAAGACTTTCCCCATGAAATCCCTGATTGCACTGATGCTGTTGAAATTCATGTTCAGTTGCTAAAACCAGAGGCTCATGACCCCATGGACAACAGGGCCCCTCTCTACCAGCTACATGAGTACAATAAAGTTCAGTGATGTGAGTCATATAATGCATTTAGTAAAAGCATGGCTCATGATAAGGGCTCAAATAGAGTCATGTTTTACTACCTATTAATGTAAGTGCATATAGGCAGGTGCATGTGCACGTGTGAACACACCCAGGTCCTTTGTTTTTTATTTTTTATTTTATTTTTTTTAACTTTATTTATTTATTTATTTATTTATTTGCCTTGGTGTTTGCCTGGAATTGGAACTACAGACAGTTTTTAGCTGCCATGTGGGTGCTGGGAATCGAACCCGGGTCCTCTGGAAGAGCAGACGGTGCTCTTAACCGCTGAGCCATCTCTCCAGCCCCATCCTTCGTTTTTTATATTGAGTTCTGGGGACTGAACTCATGTCCTCACGCTTCCTTGGTAAGCATTTCACTGACTGAACCTTCTCAATCAGACATGTCCATGACAGTAGCCAGATAGATGTATGCATGCTCTATAATTAATTAGTCAAGAGGTTAATAGTTGATAGCTTTACTGACAATGCATTAATACCAATGAACTATTTTTTTAAAATAATCCTTCTAAAAATTAAAAAGAAAACACAAGATCACATGATCCAAATAGCTATCTGTCGAGGGGTCTGGGCTAAAGGTCTGTTATTTCTATATTAAGTGGAGAGGCCATCACCATTTGTTAGTGAAGACCTAGTATGCTTCCTCATGATAGAATTACTTAAAGGGGGTCTGGAGGGATGGCTCAGAGGTTAAGAACATTCACTGCACTTTCAAAAGGACCCAGGTTCAATTCACAGTCCCCACATTGGATGGTTCACAGCTAACTATAATTGCAGGGATCTGATGCCCTCTTCTGGGCTCTGTGGGAACTGCATATACTTGGCATATGTACATATATGTAGACCAACAATCATGAATACAAAATAAAAATAAGCACTTAAAAAAAAAAAAGAACTATTTAGGAAGAATGAAAAGGCAACCAGTTTCCTGTTGATATGACTGACTCTGTAAAGCTCAAGTTTCTTCAATACTCCACCTAAATGTCTGCCTAGGACCCTGGTGGCTATGCATATCCACCTCTGCCCTCCCAGAGGCTTCAGCACTATATGTGCTACCAAAACACATCACATGTTTGGGGAAGTTGTGTCTAGGTGATTGGGGAGCTAGGAGTGTTTGCAACCTTTGCTAGACTTTCCTACCATCTCCTGACTGCACAAATTACATATCACACTGAGGTGAGCCCCTGAGCTCTGACTAATATCCTAACCCTCATTCTGGCTCATTGCTGCCTGCCAGCATCTCTAGGGAAGTGGACAAATGAGAGATCTTCAGGGTCTGAATTGATGTCTCAGACAGGCCAGTGCTGGCTCCCAAAGGCCATGCAGAGAGGCACAGGGAGCCACTGACGGCTGTACCTTTCCCCAGCCTCCATGCCACAGACAGAGTGTCCACTCACTGTCTCCGTCTTATTTATCCATTTTTCTTTATCTGCATTTGCTGTCAGCATCGGGGATATTGTGTCCTCAGTCAGTCATTCATCAGAGAGCTCCAGAGCAATGTTACAACCGGAAATTGAGTTTTTGAGATGCCGAGATAGTGGACCTAGGAGATGGTTGTGTCACTTAGCACCCAGACATTCTCTGGGGAGAAATGACCCTGTCAGTCCACATGATGCCCTGCTATCAACATGAGGCTTGTTCTCTGACATGCTGACAGAACATGGACTCTATCCAGTTGATTCTCTCTAGGCCAAGATGAAAAGGGCATGCAGGCTCAAGCAACTGGAAGGGGATGGGCTAAGGATTCAGGATGGGAGGGGGGATGAATGACAAGCAGATGGAGGACCATTCGGAGTCTGGAGTGAGGAGAGGACTTTAGTCTAGGTTTGTAGGTGGAGGCAGATTTATCCTGAATGGGGTAAACAGTGGAGACTCATAGAATAACATCATAAAAGCGGTTATACACTGTGGCAAGATGCTCCAGTGAGCATGGATACAGTGGTGGTACAGTGACAGAGTACAGTTTCCAATTCCCTATGGCCTAGGGAAGTCTCAGCCACTTGTGCAGTGGAACATATTACATCTGTGGAGATTCTGGTATGAACAAACCTCCCTTGTGGCAGTCATAGGAAAAAGATGGTGTGCCCAATTATGTACAACACACAATATTTGATAATAACCGTCATACCCCTTGCTTAGGGATTCTTACAAACATCCTTAACAATAAACTACTTAATATGAATTGTGATCAGGTGAATGCTGGCCCCTGCTTCCTGAATGCATGTGTGCAATTTGTTCATTGCATCACAGGGATTGCCCAGTGCTTGGCACGTGCCATCTAGTCCTGTGAACTCCCAGTGTCATATTCAATTGTCAGGGGAATCACTCAAGGACATGGGATTCTCAAAGGTGCTTATGTCACTAAGTGATTTTAGATCCTTCCTGCTTGGAATCTGGTAACATTGAAATAAAACATTCCAGAATGTATATGGCCAGGGTAAGTGAGATTGTTTTAAGGTGAGGTAAAGACCTCTGTAAAGTGTAGTGAAGAAGTAGTTCGCACCAAGGGTGACTGATTATCTGCCCAGAGGAGATTATAATTATTTTTATGTATGTTCTCTATATATACCTATCTGTCTCTATCTCTCTGCATGTACATACATGTGCATGCCCCTGCAAACCACATATAGATGTCAAATGTATTTCACAATTGCTCACTACCTTATTTTTGATACAAGGTCTCTTGTTGAACCTAGAGATTGTAATTTGTAAAGACTGGCTGGTCAGTGAGCTCCTGAGATCACTCCATCTCTGCTTTCGTAGTACTGGGATCGTATAAGCACACATAATGTACTTGAGTTTTTATAGGCCCATGCTGGAGACCAAACTCAGATTGTCATGTAAACACAGCAATCACTTTTCCAATAGGGGCATCTCTCTAGCCCCAGAGACATTTCTGATAGACAACACTAAGAGGTGGAGGCTACTAGTGCAGAGTAAGTATAGCAGTGTTAATAAATACTTCTGATACATGCGGCAGTGCCTACCACAAGTTTCTGTATTGGCACAGCAGAGAAACCCTGATCCAACAAGATCCTATGGCAGGAGAGAAAGAGACATGAGCAGTATCATCAGTCAGAAGTGACAGAGGAAGGTCTTCAGCTGGAGCTGTCTCCAGCCCAGGAAGAATAAACATATCATCACTCGAGTCAGACCAAACCCAAGAGAATTTGATGAACCCCTGAGCTACTGGCTACAACAGGGAAAAATTTTATTTTCTTGTAAATATCGGAAACTTTCAAGTCTCAGAATCATCATCTGTATAGAGAGAATTGACAGAAGACCCTCTGAACATGTCAAACTCTCATGGTCTCAGCCAGCCTGAGGGGGCAAAAGGTTATGAGACTGTTATTGTTTTCTTTTGCTCCTCCTCAATTTCTTTCTTCTTTCTTTCCTTCCTTCCTTTCTCTTACTTTACTCTTTTTTTGGGAGTGGGGTGGGGATAGGGTCTCTTCTAAACAGGCTAGCCATAAATTCACTATAAAGCCCAAGCTGATTGTGAACTTTCTAATTCTTCTGCCTCTACTTCCTGAGTTCTGGGATTCTAGCACATGTGGTTGTACAATGCTGGGTCTTAAATCCAAAGCCTCATGCATCCTAGGCAAAAATTCTACCAACTGAGCCTTTTCCACTCTTACTTAGATTATGTTGATAAACTACATTAAAGCTTTTAAGGTTTCAGAGGTAGATACATAGACACATGATAGAGGAAGAGAGAATAAAAAAAGCATGCACAGAGAAAACAAAAGAAAACATAAACAAAAAAAAAAAACATTTGAGTGACATTTATATAAGAAGGAATCTCAAGTCTCGGAGGGCGGGCTTGCCCAGCATATTCTACATCCCATATTGGCTGCCTGCCTCTATTCTCTTAGACACCTGCAGAAGGCCTGCTGGCCTGCCCCAGTGCCTCAAGGAAAACCAGATCGGGTGCACCTGCCAAGTCACCGCAGCTTGCTGGAAACTCGAGCCAATTTGAATTTTTCCCCTTTCCCATTTCTGATTTATTAACATTCCTTGGCGGCAGGACTTCACTCTCTGCTAAATATGGCTCATTGTTTCCTCTCTCCTGAAACAAAAGGAACCTTGATAAGAGGATTATTTGATTTCAATGCTGCTTCTGGGGGAACCCGAATACCTTTTGCTGAAATTACACAGTGGGGTTTGCAATTTCATAACATACCAAAACTCCCCTTGAAAGGCATAGGTTCTTAGATTCCTGTCGGGGCCCCTGAGGGGATATCCCCCTCTTCTTTTCTCAGGGATCACTCTCAGCTGCAGCTAGATTAGGCCCCTAGAATAGGCAAAGAGCTTTATTTTTTCAAAGTCAATGCTCCAAGAAACCCGGGACCTCAGGCTTGATGGGAATGGAAAGAGTGCTTTGGGTAGGCAGAGGGGAAATGCACATGGGTGATTCTTGGTGTGGTGGAATGTTGCAGGCTGAGCTTGTAGTGGCCTTCACTGTGGCTCTGTGTTGGTGTGCCTACATCCTCCTATCCTCCTCCATGACACCAGGGCCAGGTCCCAAGCCAACATGTGGATTCTGATGGGCTGAGGACCAGCTTCTGCAGAGAAGTGGAATGTCAGTTTCTCCTTATTCCAGAATAAATCACCACCAATTTAGAGGCTTCAAAGGACAAAAGTTTTTGTTACTTTTTTTTTCTACATTTTTGGTTACCCTGGAAGCCAGAAATCTGAAGTCCCCGCATGTTTGTGTGACTGCAATCTGTTTGGCTTGGCAGCCCAGGACAGAACCTAACTCTTTCATTTTTCCTTCCTAGGGGCTTTCTGCCTCCCGTCGTGGGGCATCTTCTCCATCTGTAAAGCAAATGGCTCACCAGCTTTCTCCAGCTCTGACCTGCCTCCCTCTTTGTGGATCTTCCTGATGAGTCTGGGTTCCCCCATCTCTTTCTCCTATAGGTGTATAGTGAGTACTCCTCCCACAAACGCTCTTGTGTTCTGCGTGTCCAAATTTTCCAACCCTGCATATACTTTAACCTCTGAGATATCTCCCCACCCCAGCTCAAAGGTTGCTAATCCTTTCAGAAAATTATATCCATCACTAAATAAACTGTTCTTCATTTTATAGAAAAAGAAATAGCACTCTGTATTTGGACATTGGTCTGCCAACTCTAACATGAAGGGAGCCTTCTGAGCTCAGTTTCGTGCACAGCTGGAGGCCGCTGCCTCTTCTCCAATGTGCTTTATAACCTGAATTACCAGACAAGCTTACCTGGGGTGCGACAATGTAAACGTGGTTTTCACTATGCATCTGAAACAGTTCAGAAATGAGAGAGAAACAAAATATAGGAGGTAACTGGAGTTCCATACCCCCAGTGGGATTTAAATAACCACCTTTGCGCTCACACAGCATATGGCTGCAGGATGCTTCAGGAGTTTATTCAGAGAGAGGCGCATCATGAATGGCAGACGGCGTCATTACTTATGTGGAACCTGACATTAACCCCAAGAGTCCAAATTATCTTGATTTATGTCAATAAAAGGCACCCCATTTTTACAGAGGCCTTTTCCCTCAAAAAATAAATAAGGAGCTTATTTTTAATATACTGCTCATATTTCCTTTCCCCATAATCACAGCTAATTTTTTTAAAAAAGTCTATGTTTTATTGAGATATGCCCCCCCAAACACACATATGAGTCTCATTTGCCAGCAAGCATCTGTAGGTTTGTTTGGTTATAGTGGAATTTAGGATGATTATATTAACGAGGAGTCTTTGGGGTACAAGGTAGAAAATGTATTCTAGATGGTTGAGTAAATACAAGAACGGATCACCTCTGAAGATGAAGGCCATTTTCTCTTTCATCACATACTCTTTAACTTTCTGTATTGTGAAAAGATCATTTAAAGTAAACTTTCTGAGAGGAAATGGTAAATTGCAGGGCGGGTGTGCTGAAGATCAAGTCCCAGTTTTTTATTTCTTTCTCATTTTCTTTCTCTCTCTCTCTCTCTCTCTTTCTTTCTTTCCTCCCATCTCCTCCTTGGCCCTTTTTTCTTAAATGGAAGTAAATTCTGAGCCCCACAAGCCTGAACTACAAGGTAGCAAGCTATGGAAGTAACACCCTCAGAGAGCTGTCCCTTGGTGGCACAAGAAAGATACATAAAAAAATAAAGCCCTCTGAACTTAAAAAATTTACTCTGGAATGAGTACACATCTGTGTGTGTGTGTGTGTGTGTGTGTGTGTGTGTACACACGTATGCACACAAACCTCTGTTGTCATTCCATCTGATGTCATCCACCTTGTTTTATGAGACAGGGTTTCTCACCAGCTTGGGACTTGCTGAGCTAGCTGGCCAGCAACACCCAGTGACCTTCCATCTCTACATCCTCAGTGCTGGGATTGAGCAGTGTGAGCCATCACATCCTGCTGTTTGATGTGGGTGCAGGGATTCAAACGTGGATCCTCCTGTTGCTATGGGAAGCGCTTTACCCACTGAGCCATCTCAGCCTCTGCAATGAGTACCGCTGTACCTTTATATTTTACTCATAACTGGAAATAAGGCCCAGGAAAGGTCAAGATTTTCTGGAAATCACTTGTCTGGTATACTGGAATCAGAACTTGAACTTGGCATTTGTGTCTTTGCTATGGTCTCAGCTTCCGGGCTCTACCATTCTGGGCTCAACATCTCACTTCCACCATGGGCTTCTTGTGGAGATATAGGTGGTTAGTGATGGCATGGTCAACTTTGCCACCTCACACTCAGGATAGTCCAGAAGTCAGGAGACTGGATGCAGCTGTGTCTATAGTTGGGGAAAATCTACAGGGTTTGTCTCTTTGAGGCTTAGGGAAGCCTGAGATGCCTTCCTGCCATTTTAAATCAACAGATAATCAGCATCCTGGTTTTGACAAATGATCCTCCCCCACCCCAGCTTATGCCTGTTCTTAAGACATCAATCTCACTCTCTGTGCTAATCTCAGAGAAACTAAATCAAGCAAGGTCGCACACACAAGGAATCATCTTCATTCAATATCCATGAACCAAGAGGCTCTTCTGTGCCCTGTGCTGTTCTGCTTCTGAAGGGAATGCACGGATCATCAATCTACATTTGTTGTTGCAGGATGTTTAAGCAGAGGAGGGGATGCCATCTCCAGAAGAGGGGAATTCAGATAGAAAGTCACAGGCTTTGGGCTCTCATATGAGGTAATGGGTGGGAAGATGGGGAGGTGGATGAGCTGGGATGCTGCTGCATGATGGAAGTCGGAAAGGAACATCTAAGCTGCCTGGGGAACACTTCCTTTTTGCCCTAAATTGGAAAATCATGGAATATCAGAACACAGCCAACTGCAGAATGGAAGGCTGGGAAGAAGGATGGAGATAGAAGACAGCCCTGAGCTAAGCCACTGGGTTCTATGTTCTATCGTGGCACATCCTAGCCATAGCAAATCTGGGCCTCAGTATCTCTAACTGCACAGCACAGGCTCAAGGAGCTACTTTGAAGATAATATGACTTTCAGAGGTAAAGTACTCAGTCTTCACCTGTCTATCCTGGCACACAGGAGGCACACAAAACCACTGCTTATTAATTTTTAACTCTTATTAGGTAGAAGTTGCAGATGAGAATCACATTAATTTTTGCCTAGAAAGATCTCCACATATGACAAGGTGAAAATTAAATAAAACGGAAATGACATTTATCTGGAGAAGAAAAAATTTAAAAGCAAACAAAAGGGGCTAGAGAGACTGTACAGTGGCTAAGACCACTGGCTGCTCTTGCAGAGGACCCAAGTTCAGCTCCGAGCTCCCATGTCAAGAGGTTCACAACTGCCTGCAGCCCCAGCGAATCTGACACCCTCATCTGGCCTCAGTTAGCACATAGCCAGACATACGCATAATTTTTTTTTAAATCTTAAAAAAATAAACAACCAGGAATACTTGTGAAGATTATAGTGTCTTTCCTCCCCTTGGAATTTCCTTATGCAGATTTTGTTCAGAAGCTCCATGAATTTATTAAAGACCCAAGCATCATCATCTTTCTGTCTCATCATCTCCCCTGTAAGCCTTCCTTCTCATGAATGAGAAGGAATCCAGTCATTATATCTGAGTTCCAAGGAAGAAAAGTTAATAATATGTATATGAGGTGACTATGCCATCTAGCATTAGAGAATTTATTAGGTGCAGAAAAATGACTCACGGAACTTCAGCTATATGGTCTTGCCAGGTTTGGGATCATTATACAATAAGTAAATAATTTGTTCTAAAATATTTGTTAAATAATATCAGTATCTTAAAATACTAATACATGTGACATAATTGTTAAGATAACAAGGTCCCAAAATCAAAAACCATGTTTCTACCTATTAATATACATATGTACACACATACACAAATATTTAGGGAAAAATTTTAAAGTTTTTTATTTTTTTTTAAAGTACTCTGTTTTTAATTAGCTATATGAGTCCTGATGCATGGGTATGTGCATGTGACTGCAGATGCCTGTGAAGGTCAGAAGAGGAAGCCAGATTCCCCCTGGAGCTGGAGTTACAGACAGTTGCAAGCTGTCCAACATGGGTGCTAGGACTCAAACGAGGATCTTCTGCAAGAGAAGTTCAGGCTTATAAGCTATTAACTGCTGATCCATCACTCCAACCCTTAGAAAAAGCTCTGAATGCTAACACCACTGTCACAGCAACAACGGCCCATGAGAAGAAAAAGAAGAGCCTCAGATAGTCACATATATTTGAACTTTAATGGATGCTTAACCTTATTCTGTAAAACATATGCACTTCAGTTATTTGATTAAAATAGTGTTTCAAGAGGGCTTCCCTTGGTGATATGGCTATTGTTATCATAACTGTTGGGAAAAAGCACAAAAACAAAAAACAAAACCCCACACAGAGCAGATGAAGCCCTGTGTGTGCTTAAAAGATACAAGTATCTTTTATTTTCTCCTGTTGTTTTTGCCCGCCCCCCCCCCACTTCAAAGGAAGACAAAATTAATGAGCTTAATGCAACTGACACTATTTGATTTTGCCCTGCAGCAAGAAAGAGAAACTTGCTGGGTGGTGGTGACACATCCTTTTGATCCTAGCACACAGGAAGCAGAGACAGGCAGATCTCTGGAGGCCAGCCTGGTCTACAGAATGAGTTCAAGAACAGCCAAGGCTACACAGAAAAACCCTGTCTAAAAGGGGAGGAGAAATAAAGAGAAGGGGGGAGGGAGGGAGGGAGGGAGGGAGGGAGGGAGAGAGAGAGAGAGAGAGAGAGAGAGAGAGAGAGAGAGAGAGAGAGAGAGAGAGAGACAGACTAGATGTAAAAATTAAGGGATGTAGGTTTTTCTTCACCAAACCCACAGTCTGGACTAGAGAGATTCCTCAGTGTTTAAGAGTGCTCCATGTGCAATCATGAGGACCAAATTTGGGATCCAAACATGCTCATAATGAACTGGAAATCCAGTACATGTCTATAACCCCATCCCTGAGGAAGGTGGAGACAGGTAGATCATTGGAGATTGTTGGCTTCCAGCCAGCCACAAAAATGAGAGCCTCAGATTCAGAGGGGGACCCTGACTCAAAGGGAACAATTGGAGAGTTAGGGAGGATGATATGAAACATTCTTTTCTGTCCTGTGTATGTGCACACCTGTGTACACAAAGTCACACACACACACACACACACACAAATCAAGGCTCTACTAAAGCATACTTGCACAGTTCTAATTCTGTACTCCAGTTCCATAGTTCTCTGATACGCCCCCCCTTTCCCTAACTTGTGACACTAAAAGTCTCACTTGGATCCCTCACTTTGGAAGAAGCCCCTACCATGTTACCCTGTCATGGGAACACCTGAGCCATGAAGACAGCCACATGATAGAGAACCCAAGGCCTCTTGCACACAGCCAACAGTGTTGGCCATCTCAAGGGTCATGGGACTGAGAATGGCAATAGCTCTCAGTAACATCCTGAGATGACCTCACAAGAGGCCAAAGCTCAGGGCAACTCAGAAACTATGTGAAATAAACATCAGCCCCCATAGCAGACAAGCGAAAACCTGCCTTGTGTGTGGCTTCTGGGCATTGGTGAGCATGGGAGTTGAATTGTGCAAAGCTGTGATGTGAGATTTGTCCTGGGGACTGCAGGACCTATCCCATAATTATTTCTGTTTTGACAACAGATCTTGCACTTCTTTTAATGAGTAGCCTATCTCTCATTTCTACCCATGAATATTTGGTTGCCCTGGGCCTAGCATGAGGTCCAGGTATGGACAAGCATCTTAGTCTCAGCCAATCAAAATCTTCACAAAACTCATTATGTTGCTTCAGGTCTTTGCTTCCTCTCAACATATCCCTTTGCTGAGCATCTGCTAAGTCCTGAGATGGAGCCCCAAGGAGATAAATTCCAAACTAACAGCTCACATTCCAGTGATGGCATATGAGGAAAGTAACTTTTCTACATCAGCGCACAAATTTGTTTCTGGGGCAAATGGATGGATGGATGGGCAAGTGATATGTATGTTTACAAGTATGTATTTATGTTTATGTATTTATGGATGGGTGAATGAGAAAATCTATGCACATGTGTGTATATACACATATATATAGACACACACCCACATATATGGACAGATTATTCATGGATGATGGGTGGATGGGCAGATGGATGGATGGTGATGGATGGGAAGGCAGAGAGATGTAAAGATTCAGAGATGAATAAATGGGTGAGTAGGTAGATGGGAAGATAGATGAACAGATGGAAGGACCATGATGGATGGAAATAGCAAGCAATCAATACCCTGTGTACCTCTGACTCAGTTTACCTGGGTTCCCTGAACAAATAGTCTCTTTTTTCACAGGACTCTTGGGACACATGAAGGGACCACAAAGCTGACAGAGAACAGTGTGTCACAGATCCTGGCTGCTGAAACCCTTAGGACATCTCTAGGGAAGCCCCGTGCACCCACGAACATGGGCAGTGGGCTTAAATGATTAATGGGCCGTGGAGCCATTAGACAAGATTAGAAGGGAGAGTGAACAAGAGGAAATTAAAGGGGCTGAAAATCTTTAAAAATCAGAGGGAGCACACAAAAATTTGCATTCTTAGTTTGTACAGGAAGACTGAAGTTTGGAATAATGTCAGGCTAGTTCTCTTGCTTTGGCAGCAAATGGCTGGGCCAAGGAGCTTCCACACATTGGTCTTTAGGTCACCAAAATCCACTCTTCCGGCAGACCATCCTCTCTTCCCTGCAGGGTCCATATGTGTTCTGCCTTGGCAATCCCAGGCTCAGGGCTCAAAAGCGACTCTCTTGTCCTCATCCTGAGCTGTGGTTCCCTGAGAATGTCTGCCTCGGGATGACAGCGGGACCAGAGACTTTGCCCGGCTCAGGCACCTTGAAATGGAAGGGGCCAGGTGGGAAGGAGCCCATTTCTGGTTAAGAAAGTCTGGGTCTCTGGGGACTTGTTGGCCCAGGGGCTGGGGATACGTCTGAACTTTGCCACCAGATGGCGCTCTGCAGGGCCCAAGCAAGGCCAGGGCAGACTCAAACAATAATAGTGTGGCCTGTGCTCAGCCAGGATCAGCAATTCTCCCTCCATGAAGTTCATCTGTAACACTGTGATGTCCAGCAATGATTTTTTTTCCTTGATGCTCATTTCTTAAATTTTACTTTTTATGTTTTGAAACAGATTCTCTTTATGGACCCCTGGCTGTCCTGGTACTCACTATGTAGACCAAATTTGCCTTATATACATGGAGATCCACCTGCCTCTGCCTCTGAGTGCTGGGAAAACAGACATATGTTACAATTCCTGGATTAAGTTTTACTTTTGATTTTTATACCTAGCAAGTACATGCTAACATCATACAATATTATGTGTGTTGTATAAAAGTTAAATCAAGGTAAATATATTCATTGCCCCTAGTTACTATTTTTATAATGAGAACATTAAGAAAAATTCTCATCTTTGTTTTATTTCTGAGACAGAATTACTTATATCCCCGATGGGCTTGACTTCACTACAAAGCCGATGATGACCTTGAACTTCTAGAGTCTACTATCTTCACCTCCCATAAGCTGGAAGTGCAGGCACACACCATGAGTCTGGTTTGTGTAATGCTGGGAATGGAGCCCAGGGCTCCCTGTGTGCCAGGAGAATACTCCACCCACTGAGTCTCATCACGACCCCTCTAGCTTTATCTCCTTGTTTTGGCTTACTCTACAGTCCTCCTATACCACCAAATCTTACAAAGACTGTACCCATCCCTTGGATTTGCTGCCATTTGCCATAGACCCACATAACACAAAACTCCAAATGAAAAGGTTGAATGTGGCAGCTCTGGCTCAACACAGACATCTTCCAAGCCAAGCCTAGGTATTTATTCAGCTTTCCAGAGATGCCTGCACTTTCTCTCCCTAAACCCCAGAGCTGGGAGCAGAAAAGACAGTACTGGGTGATGGATTTGTGATAGAAGGCAGGTCAGAGTACATTGCTGATCCTATGGGCCCCTGACTTGGGCTGTGCTGAGGGGAGGCAAGGTCCAACATAACCCATGGCCCACTGCACAGCCCACAGCATACCCAAGTTCCAGCTACATTTCTACACACTTGAATTTGAACATCAATTCCATGCAAAGTTCTGGGTGTTATTCAACAGGAAGAGACACCCACCATGCTTACCCTGAGAGAAGAGACTACTAAAAAAAAAAATGGATAGTAAAAATGAGTCATATGCAGCCTGAATGACAAGCACTGGGTAAAAGATAAAGGCTGTTCAAGGAGGCAAGATGAACACCAGGGAGCCTTCCATAAGCAGGGAAGAGGGGACTTGGAGCCTTGAGGGAGAATATTGCAGGTCAAACACATGCGTAGGTACAGACTAGATCAACAGTTCTCAATCTGTGGGCTGAAACCTCTTTGTGAGGTGAATGATCCTTTCACAGGGGTCACCTAAGACCATCAGAAAACACAGGTATTTGCATCACAATTCATAACAGCAGCAGAATTACAGTTATGAAGTAGCAATGAAAATAATTTTATGGTTGAGGGTTACCACAGCATGAGGAACTGTGTTAAAGGGTCACAGCATTAGGAAGGTTGAGAAGTAATGAGTTAGATGATGACCTCCAGGGTCCAACTGGTCCTGAGGCTGGATACCTAATACAGGGGTCCTCATTGGAGTACAGAGAAACATAAAGCCTCATATGTACTCCAGTCTTTGGTGCCACCAGCAGGGGCATTCCTAGAAGAGGGTGAGTCTCCACCTGCTGACAGAGGTCCTGATTAAGTGAGCCAAAAGTTCCTGGACATGTGTATGAGATGTATGGACTCATGATAGGAAGGGTATTCAAAGTACTTCCTCACGGGACCCTAAGGAAACGTCTAAGATGAAAATTGTGGCCAGCATCCCTAAGACAATAAATGCAAATGATTGCACTCTGCTCACCTCTGGTGCTTAGTTTTGCATTGTGAAAGTTTGGATGTCTGATCCATGAGTGAAAGGGGTCTTTAAGACACAAGTTATGGAGAGCACTTAAATCCTGTCATCCTTTCTCATCAGGCCAGAGTTCCTGGAAATAGGCACTGCTGACCCAATCTTGGCAGCTCCTGTTTCCTCCGACATGACCCAGAGGGAAAGACAGACTATGTTCTTCCTTTCCATGACCTGACACAGGTTATCACTTCTCCATTGAGCCCCTGAGTGACATCTCTACTTTTCTAAACTGCATCCTGCCCTAGTTAGCACAGACTGTCAACTTGACACAGCTTAGAATCATCCAAGAGAGAAATTGCCTGTGGGCATGTCTGTGAGAGACTGTTAATTGATGTGGGAGGGTCCAGTTCACTGTGGGAAGCACCATTCCCTAGGCAGGTAGTTCTGGGCTACACAGCTGGCTAAGCAAGAGTCTGTGAGTGAGCCTGCAGGCAGTATCCTCTAAGGGTCCTGATGCTTCAGGTTGCTCCTTAAGCTCCTGCCCTGATTTTCCACAGTAATGGACTATGATATGCACACTCAGATACACCCATTCCCCTCCTCTAACTTGCCTTTGGTCATAGTGTTTATCATAGCACCACAAAGGGAACTAGACCACACTCTGTCTTTCAAGAAGAAAGAAGTCTGATTTGAGCTTTATGAGTGACAGCTGAGCTTGCTTCTCTGAGGGTCCTCATTTGTCCTAGAGGCAATGTTTGTGTTTGGTTATATTGTTTCTTTTCAACTGAGTATCATAGCTGAAATCACACGTTGGTTCTACAGTCTGGCCTCAGCATGCCACTCAGCCACTCAACCAAGCAAGCAATTCGGATACTCTTCATGGCTCAAGAGACATAGCCCCTTAGCTAATCCACACGTATCGCTGGGGCGGGGGTATTAGTGAGAGAGCGATTGAGATCCAAGGATTCTTGAAGCACGGCAGAACTATGCAAACTGTTCAAATGGGAAAATGGCTTAGTCTTCTTTCTCCCTGGGCGCTGAGTCCTTCCTGCCTTAATTGTGTCTTTATGGGAGATTTTTCTCCTGGAAAAACTCATTCAAGCAAGCCCAGGATACGCCCATGGGAGGGGCAACTCAATTCCACAAAAGCAAGGTGTGTGTGTGTGTGTGTGTGTGTGTGTGTGTGTGTGTGTCTGTGTGTGTGTGTGTCTGTGTGTGTGCTAGAAGAAAATTCCTTTTGAACTGAGGAATGATAAGATGATTATGGGGACAGGGTGCCTTTGTGTCATTAATCTGACCTACCTTTATCTGGCTCAGAATCCAGGGACACCAGGGGATTCCCAGTCAACACAGGGACTTTTCACCATGGGAAACTGGGGAATTCCTTCTGAAAGCCTGGCTTGGAGCCCTGGTATTGGATGTGTTTCAGCTTTACTTTGATTTCATTGCTGTGGACAAAAATTGTCAGCATGTAGCCAGTAAAATGAACCTACCCCATATGCACAACTACATGTACTGTACATAAACACAACACAGATACACATGGACAAATAGCTGTACACAGACATACAATGACCTGAACACATATACAGTACACATTTATAAGGAAACAGGTATATACACACATACACCATGCTCATGAGCACACATATATATAAACAGCTGCATATAGATACATACAACTCATGCACACAGAGACATGTATATAATTGCACAGACAAAAGCAATGTCCATGTGTAGATGTACATACACACATACAGACATACATGTAGATCGTGTAAATACATATATATATATATACATACATGGACATAAATATAGACACAGATACACCCAGGCATACATACTTGCTAGTGTATACACAGATGCACATGTATACATGCACACCTGTGTAGACACAATGCAGATATGTGCAGGCATACATGCAGGCATACATGCCTGCATAGGTACACATACATTCACAGTATACACATATAAAGACACATACCGATACATATGGGTACATGCACATATATATACAGACATATATATACAGATACACATATGCACACTTATAAGCATATACAGATACACACACATATAAGTTACTGTGTAGACACACACAGAAAGACACACACCACTTGTCTGAGTTACTTTCTTGGTAATACACCCTGACAAAAGCAACCTAAGGGACAGGGGTTACTTTGTCTCATAGTTATAGAGGGATAAAGTCCATCATGGCAGCAGGCAGGGAGAGCATGTTGGCTGGAGCAGGAGGCTGGCTGGTCATATTTTATACACATTCAGAAATCACAGAATGACTGGGAAATGGCCCTGCCTATATAACACCAAACCTCTCATACAAGATCTTAATGACCTGCTTCCTCCAGTGGAGCCCCACCCCTCAGAGGTTTCCAGAACCTCCCCAATGACCAAATCAGCTGGAAAACAAGGGCTTAAACACACAAGCCTATGGGCGCTATTTCTCACCCAAATCACAACACCTCAGACCCTGAGAAAGATGTAAGAAGAATCATGAAAAATATTAGTAATATAAATACTGCTATCAATGAAAATCAATGCTGAAATATAACATTATTTTTGCAAACAATTCTGGAGAAGGAGGAATTTGGATGTAAGGATGGCAGTGTGCCTGTGATCGCTCTAGGGATAATTACAAGGGTTGGGAAAGGAGCTGCCATTCTGTTCTTGGTGGCTCTTGGAGAGCTTCCCACAAACCAAAAGCAAACTGAAAGGGCTGGAGAGACAGCTCACTTGGTTTGCCAACTGCTTTCCAGGAAAGAATGAAGACCTGAGTTTGAATTCCCAGCAGCCACATAAAAAGCCAGGCATGATGGAGTATTTACCTAATACCAGCACTGAGGGCCACAGATAGAGGATTCCCTAGGGTTGGTTCTTTTGGCCAACCAGTCTAGCCAAAAAGGGAAGCTCTGGAGAGGCTCTGTTTCAAAGCATGAAGTGGAGAGCAATAGAAGACACCTGACATTGACCTCTGACCTCTGTGACCATACACACCTGCACACACACATGCACAAGTGAACTGGAAAATGCACAGTTGGTATAGATTGGCGCTACTGCCCTGAATGATTGCCACCAACCACAGGCAGAATGAGAATTTAAGTGACCTCAAATTAACTAAAAAGAAAACGTTAGTTCCCTGGGCAAGCGAGTCACTGTTGGGAGTGGGCATTCCATCCTTGCAGAAATTCCCTGATCTGCAGTGTCTACAGGTTTTGTTCAGCCACACCAATTTCAGATCTTCCCTCAGTTTACAAAGCAGCAAAAATGACTTTGCCCGGAGCGGCTACAGTTCTCAAGGAAAGCTTCTACATAACTTTGTAAATTTGAAAAGAACGCCCTGTGTTTCCTACAGGCACACACTCATGTGTGGAGCTTAAAAAAAAAAAAAAAAAAAGAGTCTGGGGGCTGTAGAGCAGCTCAGAGGATTACAGAGTGATGGTGAGTTGCCTGGCAACCAAGAATGCACTTTACCAAGACAGTATTAATGCATTATTTGGGTGCCTAAAACACACACACACACACTCTTAAAAATGTGTGGGGGAAACAAAAACTGATGCCTTTGGAGGGAGGAGTGTTGAGACAGGGCTTCATCGAGACAAAGAGAGAAGAGCAGAGAAAGTCCCTCCTTTGGAGTTACCCAAACCTTAAGAACAAGCCTCTGGAAGAGGTGGGTGGCTGAGGCGGGGGCGGGGTGCTCCTGAGAAGTCTTCTCTGAAGCTGGTGTCTTGCTGCTGGCATTATTTCAAGCTGACAGATGTCTCGTCCCTCAAAGCTGCTCTTTGTGGCTGTCCTGGTATGAAACACCCGGCCAGCCTCCCAGCTGGACAGCTCCGAGGACTGTCTGTCTCCTAGAGTCTACCGGGATCTGTGCCTTCAGAGAGCAAATCCAGACTAGCACTCCTCACAGAGCCCTCCAGAAGTCACTGCTCAAAGGGAACTAAGAAAAAGTGCCCTGCCTTACACACATGAACACACACAAATACACAAACACACATTTCTATTGCTATGCTTGTTATTTATTTTAAGCCCTTTCAAAATACCCAGAGTAGATAGATGAATTCTTTGAGGGCTCAGATTAGATTCTCCAATGCTCTTTCTCCACAACAGAAGCTGTGGTGATTTTAACTGCTCAACTTGGCTATGACCCAGAAGAAAGCTTGCCCTGGTCACTCACAGGTCCTGGTGTCACAGATCCATCTACTTGCTAAAGCGCATCAATACTTCAGGGGCAAGAGGGGACTTCAATGGCCATTCTCCAACTAGGCAGAAAGGGGAACGTTTTAAGGCTGTTTCCAACTGAGGTCAGAAAGGTGGTACACTTCCTTCTTCAGCTCTCTGGATGCAACCAGACGTTCTTTTAGGGATCACTTTAAAGCCAGAAGTTTTGTTTTTGTGCCTTTTTATTTTATTTTAATTTATTTTTATAAATAAAGCCATATTTTTTTATCCATGTATCTCCCCTTGTTCAGACTCCCTTCCCACTCCTGCCCCTCCCTGTCACTCACTCTTCTCCCCATCACTTTATCTCCTCCCCAGCAAGGGCAGGAGGTTCCAAGGTCCCAATGTGGCTTAGTTCAGCATCCACTCCCGGCATATCCACTTTCCTCACCCCAACAACACTGGGTCAGGTGTTCCTCTGGAGGGAATGGGCTCCAAGTTGTCAGTCCAAAGTGTTTCAGATCCCAAGCTGTACAGTGGTTGTGGTTTGTAGCTTGGACATTCTTAACTAATGAGTGAGTCTCACATTCCCTGCTTATCTTTCTGGGTTTGTGATACCTCACTCAGGGGCGTATTCTCCAAATCCATCCATTTGCCTGCAAATTTTAGGATATCATTTTTTTCAGCACTGGATAAGAGAAATCCCATCCAGAGCTCTACATATGCTAGACAAGCACTCTATTACTCAGCCCCCTCCACACAGACTCTCTCTACTTCTGGCCTGAGCTTCATCTCCTGAAGAGCCAAACTTGAGCAGGCAGACCCCCTTTCTTGTCCCTGTGACTTTCTGGCCATGACAGACTACACCCTGTCAAAACATGAGCTCACACAAATCCTTCCTTCCTTTGGTGTTTCTATTGGGGAAAGTGCATGGAGTCAGAGGCAGACAGGGGCCCGACTCCATTTCTCTTGGAGCAATAATTCCATTTTCACTATGTTAACTTTCACATGGATGTCGGAGAAGAACCTACTGTGAATGGTCACAGTCATCATGTTCTTCACTGTGTGTCTGCACCGGACAAGATGGGGGACCTGAATGCTGCATTTTTACCATTATATGACATCTTGTAATATATGACCTTTTGTGAATGAATGACACCTAAGGTATCATGGGTACAGTACAGAAATGGATGATATCTAAGGTATTATGGGTACAGTACAGAAGTGAAGAACACTCAAGGTATCATGGGTACAATAAACAAAAAGCAATTTAGAAGCGAAACAGGGAGCTTTATAGGTTTATAAGCTCCATGCTATGACTTTATGTATATTTTCATTATCTTCCACGCACTGGCCTGTCATTCACTCATGCCTCTGCAGGGTCCCTGGGGACCTACTATGTGCCAGGTATCATTTCAGGAATGGGAGAAGAACAGCAAACAAATGAAAAACCAACCTGTCTTTCTGGAACTTTCCCTGTGTTGGAAGTTGACAAAACAGAAGGGCAGAGGGTTGATGTCATTTCAACATGTTCATCTGAGTAAATATTATGGTGCACACAACAACAGATTTCTGGGATCTGACACCTTCTTTGACCTCCATGGGTATCAGGCACACATTTGCACATACATGCCATCAAAATTCTCATTCATGTAGAATAAAAATAAATAATTTAAAAAGACCAATATATGACCTGGAGAAGTGAACTGTCTATTTTTTATTCCAGCATTCAATAGTTAGAAGAGAGACATAGATCCAAAGGCTACAGCTTTCAAACTCTTTATTTTTTGGTTTACACAGAGTTTCTCTGTGTAGCCCTAGCTATCTGGGATTAAAGGCATATACACCACCACTGCTCGGCTTAGGTTTCAAACTTTTAAGTGTACTCCATAGCTTGAAGCATCTTTACCATTCTTAAGGCACATGTACATTTACACACCTAAAAACCCACCTAGTCAAGATACAAACACACATACATACAACTCATCAAACCAACATTTCTTAATGCAGAGTGCTCTGCGTTTCCCTTTTACTTTGTGAAAATCTGTTGCATTCCATCTCTATTTTCAATGAGCACCATTACATGGGTCTCATCTCCACCCACCAGGTCACACTACTCTGTCTAAAGAGCATCAGCCCGCAGCACAATGGAATCACATCTCTTGTGGTAGTTAGGTAGTACTAAAAGCAAAATCCTTGTCTGTTATTTCCTTGGGTCATTATTCTCAGGAACTGTATAGAGAAGGGTTGACTGTTCCTTTAGTTCTATGAGTCCCACAAATAAGAGAGAATGAAGTGCTTTCCACAGCTGAATGCCAATGTTCATCAGCAGGCCTGGCAGCCATACTGGAGCATCACTGAGAGTCCGGAAGCAGCCAATGAAATGTAAGGGAGTTTAACAAAAAGGAGACCAGAGTTGACATTTAAGGTAGCCTCACTGCAGGGCCTAGTGGGGAGGGGATTCTCTACAAAAAGAGCCCATAAATTTTTCTCCTCAGTGTAAATGCGTACCAGGCAAGAAGTGACTTCAACCAGGGAAGGCTCAAGCTGTGATCGAGTAATCTGTCATGGCAGGGGTGGTGTGGTAGAGTTCTTGGTGATGGGGGGGGGGCTGCTGATGGGATGTCTCCTATCACAGTGGACCCAGAAACAGAGAACTCAGTCTGAAACCAGAAATCATCTTCAAAGACCCATACTGGCCTATGGTTGGCTACCAAGGCCCCACATTCATTCTAAAGGATCTAAGACCTCTTCCAACAGCACCACCACCTGGAGACCAAATGTATAAAATCACGGGCCTATGGAGGAGCTGACAATACCTTTTGTCGCATTTATCACTTAATAAGTTGTTTTGAATATTGCTCTGGTGAAAGGGTGATTTAACCTTCAATATTCCAAGAAGGTACAGCTAACATCACATTCTGATCCCCTCTGTAAAATAAAGTCACATTTGTTACCCAATCTTGAGGTCCCTGGAGCCCCAGAGTTTCCCCAATGTTTCAGCATGAGGATTTGTCCTGCTTTCTCTCAGCCTGTGGCTCACTCTTTCTCTTTGGTTATAGTAATTAGTGCATGATTCCTTGATATTTAAAGTTGAGGGGCCAGAGAGAGGGCTCAATGGTTAAAGGGGTCTGCAGGCAAGCCATAGGATCTCAGTTCAATCCCAGATGGTGGAAGAAGATGCCTGCATCTTGTCCTCTGATCCCCACATACATGCTAGGGACGTGTGTGTTTGTGTGTTTCCGTAAGTAAATTGAAACAGAAACATAAAAATCTAGGACACTTCTTTTTAACTTGTCAGAATTTAGAGAGAATAATCGAAGAGATTTTTATCATGAGGTAAGTAGAAAAGTTTCTTATTCCTACCACGACAACCAGAACTTCATTCCCTCAGCACTTTCAAAACTCAGACCCCAAGACCTCCATAAATCAGAAGAGGAAAAATAATGTCTTCAACGCACCTGGTTTCTTTAAGCCAGGAAATAATTAGGGCAGGCTATCTCAGGATTTCACTTACTTCCAAAAAAACAAAATCCTTAACTGATGATTTCAGCCATTCTTGCGGTGATTATCGCTTCCTGCCAATTAACAGCTGCGAAGCCGACGCTATGGAGACAGCCTCCTCCAAACAGGAAGCCAGAAAAAATAAAAACAGCACAACCCCACTCAGAGCTCCGAAGCCCCCACACTCCCAAGACCGATGTACTCCTAGCCACTTCTGAGCCCAGCATCATGTGCCTGCCTCCCTAAACTCCATACTTCCTACCCTACCTCCATCCCCTACCCAGAAGCCCCAGCGCTTCTTCCTGCTCTTCCTGGAGCCATCACGCTTGTCCGTGCCTCAAAAATCCATCACCATCACATTCATTACCTTGTTTAGAAAGTCTACCCCAACCGCACTCCAACCTGTTGCTTGGGTCTCAATCTCTGGTCTCATTGCTCCTTATAAATACTACAAGTTCAAGTCCTAAGCCCTGGTACCTGTTAACTGACCTCAGTTAGAAATACTACCTTTGTCCACATACATGATCAGATTCAAATTAGAAAGTCAGACTCCAGAGCTGATGTTTCAGGCATTGTGTGTGTGCGTGCATGTGTGCACATAAGGCAAATGAGTGTGCTCATACATGTGTCTGCATACATACATGCATGTGGAGGCTAGAAGTTGACACCAGGTATCTTCCTCAATTGATCTTCATCTTAGTTTTAAAGGCAGGGTCTCTTGTTGAGCCTGGAGCTAATGGATACAGCTAGGCTGGCTAGCCAGCAAGCCTCAGGGCTCCCCCCATGTCCACCCCTCCATGCTGGACTTACATGTGTGCACTACCACATCCAGCATGTTATATGAGTGCTTGGTACCCAAACTCAGATTCTCATGTTTGTTCAGTGAGCAATTTACCCACTCAGACATCTCCCCAGGCTTTATTATTATTATTTTTTTAACTCTAACCACTTGTCTGATTTAAGCTAAACCACAGGGAACAGGGGTTATACAGAAGTTCCTCATGCAAGACCAACATCCCATATTCCATCCCAGCCCCTCTTGACTCTTTCTCACAACATGATGTATTAACAAATCCTTAGCAGATAAGACCTGGTCAGAGCTCATAGCCAAGCTTGTGGGTCCTTTGTACTTTCTCTGATACTCCAGAATGAATCTTTGCTCTTCCTTTATGAGGAAACTTAGCAGTCAACCAACTCAGAACCTTGGTCCTGCCTTGGGCTAGAGGTCACCTTATATATTAGGGTTCAGTTCAGACCCCTCTATCCTGTGTACAGAGAAGAAACCACCCACCTGGGACAAGCTCCAGTCTTCCATCCTATGCACAGAGTGTGTGTGGGAAATTTCCCTAGAATATTACCCACTCCTTTATCCTATGCACAAAGGATGGGCAACATGGCTGAGAGAAGCCCCCCTCCAATCCTGTGTGCAGAGAGGAAGCCATTTGCCTGAGAGATGGGCAAGGCTCTACCCTATGCACAGGAAAGGGAGCCACCTGCTTAGGAATGGAGGCTGGTTATCATTTTCCTTCTAGCAGATATTGCCAGCTCCTATCCAACAATATCCATTTCTTTCTTCCTCAACCAGAGAATCTGATTTGTTAAGTTCAGCAGGAGATGATAATTGCCCTGCCAGTCATGAGTCCTATTCCTTTTAAGCAAGTTCTGCACTTTGGAGTGTGATCCTAGTCTGGGCAGATACACTTAGGCGGTGACCTTGATGGAAAGGCTTAACAAGAATGGTTGAAGGAACAGCCCCCCTGCATCTTTGTTTCTCAACTCAGTATGTGGTGACACAGAGGCCAGAGTAAGTTCCTGATTTTGTGAGGAAAGTTAATTACACAGATACACTGCAGCAAAGTAACATTCTGCATACAGCCCTGGAATTCATGCTACCACAATGACTTGGAGGCATGCTGGTGACTCCTCTGCTAACGTGCAGCTGAAAGCCTCCTCGACAGGTCTGCCATCCTTAAAGTTGAGCACACAGACTACACACACAGAGGTTGGGCCACAGACTGAAGTCCAAGCTTCCTAGGATGGGTGTTATAGGTTAAATGGCTACTGGGAATGGGCTGCACTTGGAAGTGGGTTAAGAAAGACTTAATCATGATTCCAGGAGGCAGCCATGCTTCCCCTAACATTGAGTACTTCAAGGCTGAAGCAAGTACCACAGATCTCTCTTCCTTATACTCATCTCTAAATTAAGCATCTCTTCTTTCATTATATAGTGACATTATATCATATATAATATGCTATGTAGTACAATATATTTTGAACATATTCATACTCTCTAGATTCCCCAACATGTCTTCCTCATAAAACCAAGTCTTTTTTTTTAAAGTAAAAAGCAGAAAAAAAATTTATTCAATGTGGTCATATTGGGAAGAACAGTAAGACCCAGCAGCCATCCCTAAGTGGATCCTGAAGTAAGATTGAAGTTTAAGTCTGGGATCAAGGATGTAAGCAGTCCCACCAAGGTGTGGTCCTGCCTACTATGAACCCATTGCTGACTGGGCTTCAGTCTCATACTGTGAAGTGGGTTTCCCAGTTGCTAGAACTGTGAAATCTTTGTCCAAAAGACAAGTCTGCCTCTTACTGGTACCATTTCCTTTCCCCACCATGAAGTTCCTGGGGGGAAATTCCCATTCCTTTGGGGTCTATTATAATAGTCTGGTAATTTGAGACACACAAGTATCTTTTTATGATACCTTCGTTTCCCATTTTTAAATTTTTCAATTTTATTCTTAACCCACTGACATCACTTACTGACATGGCCTTTATGTGCATGATATCATTGACATGGCTTTTATGTGCATGGGTGTAGGGTCATCTACAGGGTCATGAGCAATCTACCAGGATCTCTAAAGAAAAATCACTCTCCCTTTCCAGGGGCCATCCACCTCCAGTAGATCCTTGGCTAGGGGTGTGGCCTTAGTAGACCCTTCCCATCCATATGAGAGTTTTTAAACTGGCTTGTTCTCACTCAGGTAACCACGGCTGCTACAGTTTAATGTATGTGAGGCCCTATCATGTCCAGAAGATGGTATCTCATGGCTCTTCTCCTCATTCTCTGATGTAGTGGGTTTATATTCTGTTACATTGTAAATAACTTTCCAGCCTACTGGTTTAATAAAAACATTGATTGGCAGAAGGCAGACAGGAAGTGTGGGTGGGGCTACTAGACTCAGAAAACTCTGGGTATAGGAAGAGCAGAGCAGAGACTCCTACAGAGACACCAGGAGAGATGCCAGCCAATGCAGAGGAAAGAAGACAACCATGCTGCTCTGAGAAAAGGCATCAAGCCACATGGCTAACCAGATTAATGGAATAGGCTGGAATAAGAAGAAAGAGCTAGCTAGAAATATGTCTGAGCCATAGGTCAATCAGCATAAAATTAATAGAGGCCTTTGTGTGATAATTTGGGCCTAAGCAGTAGTGGGGCTGAGAGTGGGTCTGAACCTCTAGGCTAGGCTGGAAAGTCCAGGCCAGAAACTTATTATTACACTCAGGCTCTTACATTCTTTCTGCCCATCTCTTCAGCAGTGATATGAGCTCTAATGGAGGGAGGGTGGGGACACCATCTATCAGCTTCCAATTCCTCTGCTGTCAGTATTTCCTCCTCTTCCTCATTTTATTTGCACTATTTAATCTTACTGTGCTTCCAGGACCTTCATGATTCTCCTTGTGTGGAACAAGATGGTGCTTAAGGAATTAATAACCAGCTACTGGACTGTCATGCAAATGAATGGTTGCAACACCACAGCTCAGTAGGGTATGAGTGCTAGTGAGCACTGTATCCATAATGGCTGCCAGCACTGAACTTTTGTTCTCTCTCACAGGTTCATTCCATTCTCAGCTCTCACCCATTCTTTCTCTCTCTGCGTCTCTCTATACCCCACCCCACTGCCTATAATTTGTTATTGAACATAAGAGTCAAAAGAGGTGCAGTTACACAAGACCAAAAACTTCACTGAAACTAAGCCGCAAATTCACAAGGGCACACATACATAATTTTAAAGATTTGGCTGTGTGTCACCCCCCAGAAATCCCAGGAGCAAGCCAGGATGACTCCTGGGGCTCAAACAAGTTCAGAGAGGTTGGTTTTTCTGCATCTCTTCATTTCACTCCAGTCTCAGATAGGATCTTTCCTCATGGTGTTAAGACAGCCACCAACACCCAGTAGTGACAAAGTGACATGATGGATCTTACCAGACCAGTGGACCATTTAAAACCAGAGTCACAGTGATGTCTGCACAAAGCAAGGAAGTCACTAAAACTCATTAAATAGCTCGCACGATGGGGTGAATATTCTGGTGTATGAATCACACTTCAATAACATTACTAACCCCACAAGATCAAGTTATCTGATCACTAGACTGGATTCAAGCACACTTGTCACCAGTAGAGACAACTGTCACTGCATGCCACCTTGCTTTAAGTACACTCCCTGGCTCACAATGTTAGTTGTGTAGCAGCAGAGCAGAGGAGGACCGTGCCCTGAACTGATCCATACAGCTGTGCAGCCTGTGAAGCTACAGTGTTCAGACAAGCCGCTTAGAGAAGAAAGTATATTCAGCTCACAATTCCAAATCATATTCCATCATTTTGGGGGAAGTCAAGGCAGACATTTGAGCAGTTAATCACATCACATCTACAGTCAACAGCAGAAAGAGAATGAAGGGCTTGCTTGCTTTTAGCTTTCTCCATTTGTATACTGTTCAGAACCCCCTGTCTAGGGAATGGTGCTGCCCACATTTGGCTGTGTCATCCTACATTCATAAAAAAAATTAAGACAATCCCCACCAGGCATGTCTACAGGCTACTTGATCTAGACAATTCCTCAGTTGAGACTTTCTCTCCCTAGGTGATTCTGGGTTGTGTCAAGTTGACAGTTAAAACCAATTAGCAAACAGCCTTGTACCTGACTCAGGTCTGGACCTTCCTTGGCCTGTAACTAACTCTAAATCACACAGTTCCCACATGTTACATGACAGCTGTGATCCCCATTGTGTCTCATACTTTTCTTCACCTCCAGAGTGTAAGGAGGCACACAGGGATCATTGTTCAGGTCAGCTTTGAGAATACAAGCCTCAAATACTGGACTAAATATATAAAATTTCCTAAGAGCCACATTAAAAAGCACAAGAAGAAAAAGGTGGAGTTAATATTAACAATACATTTAGCCCAAATACGTCCAAATATTACCATTTCAATGTATAACTGCTATATAAATTATTTATGTAAGGTTTTTTTCCTTTTCCTTTTACATCTTCTGACAAATATCAAGTATTTTATACTCACAAAATATTTCAATTTGCACTGACCCATTTCAAGGGCTTAACTGTACATGTGACACTGTGTGTGGTGGGTCTAAACACACCAGGAAATAGCTACCCATCTTGTTACCAGCTGAGGACACTCCTAGGAACTCAGGTAGGGTCAGGGACCATTAGCCCAGCGTGAGCATGTCATATGTAACGGTCATGAATCCACCTCAGTTATTTCTTTCTGACTCACTAGGAGATCTAGTCTCTTTCTCAGAGAGTGTGTACACAGCACTCATGTATTTATCTTCTGGAGAAATCCTTGGTCCCGGTAGGTGTTCTAAAGATGAACGCTCATTTGGGGTGTTTTGAAATGGCCTACTGTCTTTACCAGACCATCACTCTGCCTATCTTTACAAACCTTTCATTGAACAGCCCATTTCATTTCAACCACTGGCTCTGTGCTTGCTGGCTTGGGGATTCACTTGCTCTCTTCCTAGTGCCTTTGGACCTCTCCTCTCCCTGTTCTAGAGGATTTCTCTTGCTGCTAAGGGAAGCATCACTTCTTTCTAGCTTCAGGACAATTGCCACCTCTGCACAAACCCCTTGTCTGGTGTCACTGTTTTAGGAATAGGCCCTTCCTAGGTACTATTTACCTCACCCATATGGTTTCCTTCCCAGCATGCCCTATGTTCCCAAATTTACTGTTTGCTTTTTAATTTTAAAAAGCATTTTATTATTTTTATGAATAGGTATTTTGTCTTCATGAATAACTGTGCATGCACACATGTGTGATGCCCATGGAGTCTAGAAGAAGGCCTTGTATCCTCTGGGAGTTCAGTTACAGAGGTTATGAGCCACAATCTAGGTGAGGAAACTGAACCCATGTTTTCTTCGAGAGCAGTCAGTGTTCTTAACCACTGAGCCATCTTGCCAACCAACCCGTGTTTGCTACACAGAGCTAATTTCCTGTTAAGTAATCCATCACACAAGATATGTTTAATAAATGCAGATGAAGTGGGAATGTGAAGCCTGTAGGGATCTTAGAACACGCCTGCGTCCCCCCCCCCCCAAACTTTATAAACAAGGATGTTTCCAGCTGCCTGGGGCTAGACCACACTTCCCTCAGGCAGTGCTGGCACCAGAAACAGTGAGAGAAGAGCCACTTCCAAGTCTTGTTTACTGTGAAGTCACAAGGCTGCTAGCGGTCCAGGAAGCCATCAAACAGCCCTGTGATGCAGGAGACCTAAGAAAGCCTGTCCAACTGAGAAGCCAGGATGTTGCCAAGGGCTGCCGCTAGTCCAGGTCATATACACCTTTTTAAAAAACACTCAGATCCTGCAGGACCATGGAGGGGAACATAAGCAGGCCAGCACCCTGCAGTTGTCTAAGTTGGGAAATGGACAGTAATGCTCTGCAGCCTTCAAAGGCTGCTAGGAGAGAGGCTACAGTGTAGGATGAGTAGAAAAAAGATCTGCAGATCAGAGGCTTGTGGTCGGCCTATTAAAAAGAAAACTGCAGGCTGGACAGTGAACAACACCTTTTCCAATCTCTCCCTGGGCCAAGGCCTGAGCCAGGATGCCAGCCTCCCGTACTATGCTTCTTGTATGTGTGTGAGCTGAGCCAAGGGAAGAGCATTCACACGGCCTTCCGAAACACCATCTCAGCAACAAAGCAGGCAATGTGTTTCATCTCGGCCCTCGGATCCAGCTGAGTTTACGGCAGTGGGTGGCTTTCAAACCTAACATTTGATCAAAATGAAAAAGTGGCTCTTCCTTTCACCGTGTGACAAGCCCGTGCGTATAAATCACAGCCTTCCCCGGGACGACTCCTCAGCACACAATCAGCCAGGCAGCCTGGCCACCCCAGTCCCCATCTGGACAAAGGGGGTTGGGAGTTTTCAAGGGGCCCAGAAGGCTTTAAAGGCCCCTTGTAAAGATGAAACTCAGACACCATCCGGAGCTCACTGTGGGGGAGGAGGGAGCCACGCCATTCTGAGAGATTCACATTTTATGTGGTCTGAGAACAACCAAAAGGAGGAGTAATACCCCAAACGCAGTGAGATGAGGGAGATCTCAGTTTCAGAGGGAAGATGCTTTGGAGGTGTGAGAAAATAGAGCTTAGAGATAAATGTACATTTGTCTAGGAAAGAAAAAAAAAAAAAAGACTTTTAAATGAACAAAGCCCCTTGTCTGGTAGGGCTAGTGTGACGGCTCAGGCATGAGGATCTGAGTTCAGATCTTCAGAAGCATATAAAAGCCTGGCTTTGGGTCAGGCAAGATGGCTCAGTGGGTAAGGACACTTGTCTAACCAGAACATTCCCTAACTTGGGCCCTCCAGGCAGGCAGCCACATCTTCCACTCGGCCTCTCTAGGCTCTGGAGTCTGTCCTCCCCTCTCCCGGTTGCTGATTTCCTGGGTCACAGACCCTACTGGCCCACAAATGTGGGATGAAGGATTCCCATTCCCTATCATTGCCCCTCCAAAGCACAGCAGGCCCTCTGAGAAAAGACTCCTCTACCCAGACCCTGCCCTCCTCTGTAGGTTCAGGTCAAAGGCCAGTCCTCCTCTGGATGGCTTCCTTCTCTGCTGTATGGGTGGCACTGATACCCTGGAGTTCCCAGTGAACTGCTGGAAAAAGGAAAGTTACAAAGTACCCACTTCAAATGGGAAGGAAAATGTCTCAGTAAAAAGAAGAGAGTTTGAGGTGGGGTGGGCGGGAGGATTGGATATGGGCTTTCTTTTCAAAAGTAGAAGTTATGAAAATAATTATATTTGAGCTGCTTTTTTTTTTTTAAACAAAATGTAGGTTTTAATGAAAACCATGTGGTCCCTGTTAGCATGAATGAAATGGATGTTAATTCGGTGGGGGCTGTGGGGAGACATGAGTGTGTTAACAAAACTGAGATTTGTAGATCCATAGCAGGTTCTCATTTATATATGGCTTCTTAGTTCGGTCATAAGATAATTTTTTTCTGCAAAGTATTTAAAAATTGCAGTTTCGGGGAGGCTTGCTCTTATGGCTTTGATATATTAAAATCATTCTCTTTCTTTTTCTTTTTCTCCATTTGTTAGTAGAATACGGACCAACACTGGCTTTCAGTGGTCTCAAATGTGGTCAGGATGTGGACCGCAGGCCACCTTGCTGGTTTTGCAAGAGTCAAAGACTCACTGGGTGGAATACAGCACCTTCCAATATAGCATGGTCTGCAGGTCTCTTCAATGTCTTGTAGGGCAGGGACAGACTCTAGTCCTATGTTGATGTGACAGCAAATTGGCTTTTAAAGAAGTTGGCTCCATACCTCCCATTGAGCAGTGAAGGGAGCCACCCAGAGGAGGGCTGGCCTTTGACCTGAACACATAGAGGTCAGGATCTGGGGTGGAGTCTCCTGCTCTGTGTCACATCTAGGGACAGAGATGAGGAATGAGAAAGGGGGCCTTCCTTTCTTCTTTCAACCTCACATCCTATGTGTAATGTCTGCCACCCAGATGCAAACTTGAAGACCTGGATCAGATCCCTAAAGAGTATGTCAAAAGCTAGGTATGAGTGTAAGCTTGTAATCTCAGCACTGAGGGGTCAGAGACAGGTGAATGGATGCTCAGGACTCCTTCACTAGCCTGCCTAGCATACCCTGAAGCTTCAGGCCAATGAGAGACCCCGTCTTAAGCTCCTGGGGAATGGCAGCCTAGGCTGACTTCTGTAATCTAATGTGCATATGTGCACACACACACACACCCCACACATACACACAGAGGCACATACATACACATATGCACATATAAACATGAGGACATGCACACATACATGCACACAAATGAACTCACATACCCTACACATACACACAGAAACAGGAAAGAGCAGAAATGACTAATGAGGGGGCCCTGTGACTAGGTAAAGCAAGCCCTGGGTGGAGAAGCATCACCCACATCTGGCCTCCCTCCTCTGTTGTAGTTGTGGCTTTATCGTGTGCTATTTGCTCTTGGACCACAGGCATGTTTTTATGCTTGTCTGAACACTGGCTGTTACCTGCACTTTCCTAACCTGGCCATTTCACAAGTTAGGATACCCATGACCTTGGGCATGGGTAGACAGGAGGTATGGCTGTTAGCATTCAGTAGGGTAGGTGGGCTGCTGGTTGATGGCAATTAATCATTGATTTCAAAGCAGCTAGAGAGGGGAGTGTGACTGTTTTCATTTCATTTTCAGAGAAATGAAAAGTGTCTGAAAGGATAGCTATGCCAATGACTCTGATGGATGGTTACACATTGTATGCACACATTTTATATCATACTGTGCCCTGAAAACATAGACCACTAGTGCATGACAATTAAAATAAAACTGATTTTTTTAAACAAAAGTAGGATATTGAGTATTGTTAGAGATACAGAACATGATACCTAGGAATGTATAAGGTACACAGCTTGCCCCTGGTCCCTTCCTCAGGCCCTCTCAGCCTGACACTCTGAGAAATGGATCCCACACACAGGATTTACCACTGTTGGAATGGCACAGCCTCGGGGTCATCAAGCAGTCTTAGATTCTTTTCCCCCTGAGGAGAATGGGGACCTCCCTCTTCTTTCAAGAGTGTGTGGGGCCTGGGGATGGCCGCGCATCAAAAGTCCTTGGCCTGAGTCTGCTGTAGAGTGTGAAGTGTTTTGAGATTGGAAGCAGATGGTCTCCACCTCCTTCACAGGCATGGGGCATTTAAAAAAAATTAAAAGGAAGAGGAATGCAGGGAAATGTGTTTCCGCTTTTGCAGAGCCCCGACTGCCTGAAACCACTTCAAGATGTTGCCCATGTAGCTCCCCCAATCACAATGAATTTTCCTTAACCAGTGAGGCTGGTCTGGACTTCAAAGGTCTGTTCTCACTGAGGTCTAAGAGAAGGCTGGGGCCATTCCAGCAACTTCCAGCTTCCACAGGCTCTCACCTTGTTAGATATCCCACACAGACATAAGTCCTTAGGACTCAGAGTCACTGCACAACATGGGTGTAAAACAGAGGGACAGTGGTCCCCACTTGGACATGCCTTTGGGCTGCAGATGAGAGACTCAAGGCCATGGAGGAGAGATGAGCTGTTCAGGAACAGTTAGGATGAAACTCATGCATGAAACTGAAAACTCCTCCCTCACCTGGCCCTGCACTGTGAGCATCAGCAATACAGAGACCACGCCATCTCTGGATCCCCCAGTACCTGCATAGCCTGCCATCGAAGAATCCCACCAACTGGGGTTGAGCAAATGGGGGTCATGAAGTCCTCTGGAGGCTCTAATGTAATTTCCAATCTAAAAGAAGAGCTCCTGATGGTGCCACAGCACCCCTCTCCATTCATTACCATGGTTCCCCATTTACTGATGGATCGAACTGTTTTAAGATCCATTCGGAGGTTGCATCTGGTATGGCCATTACTGCTAATCACATGGGGCAAATGTAGGAAATAAGGACACAGGCCCATGTTGCTACTTCAATTCAAATTCATTATAACTGAACAGAGTGAAAAAGCCAGTTCTCAAATCTCAGTAGATGCATTGTGACTGCTTGCTGGCAAATGTGAGCAGTGGATTTGTGTCCCCCCCTACCCCGTGTGTGTGTGTGTGTGTGTGTGTGTGTGTGTGTGTGTGTGTGTGTGAGAGAGAGAGAGAGAGAGAGAGAGAGAGAGAGAGAGAGAGAGAGAGAAGGAAACACACAGAGACAGGTCAACTGTGCATGTATGTATATATGTGTATATATATGAGTGTACTTGTATTTATGTGTATGTATTCTTGCGTGTGTACACCTATGTATGTGTGTGTAGTGTGTAAGTGCATGTCTGTGTGTATAACATATTAGTTTAGAATTGCCATCAAATAAGATGGATAAAACTTAACAGTGGGCTCATCTAGTCTGTTAGTTACTCTTCTCATTGCTCTGACAAAAGCCACCTAAAAAGGGAAGCATTTTATCTTGGCTCATAGTTTGAGGACAGTCCACCCTGGCAGGGTAGGCATGGCAACAGGAACCTGAGGCAGCGGGTCACATGGCATCCACAGTCAGGAAGCAGATGCTGGTGCTCAGCTCACTTTCTCCTTTATATGCAGTCCAGGACCCCAGTGCATAGGATGGTGCTGCCCACATTCAAGATGGGCCCTCCTGCCTCGATTCACCAACTCTAGAAACTCCTTTGCACATATGCCAACAGTCTGTTTTGTAGGTGACCCAAGCTCCTGGAAGGTTGACAATTAGTATGAACCATCACACTTAACCATGCAGAAGGCCCTGGATTCAATGCTCAGCCTCACATAAACTTGGTGTGATGGTGCGTGCCTGGAATGCCAGCATGTGAAAAGACAGGCAGATCAGAGATTCAGATCATCCTCTGCTATATAAAAAGTCTAAGATCAGTCTGGACGATATAAGATTCAGTCTCAAAAAAAATCCAAATAAAGAAATATGATAAAATTGTATCAAATTCATGTTAGAGCCTTCTATAAGCCTGTGAGACCCACCAGGCTGCTGATGCTAAGCTGAACACCAGGTTAGCACAGGTAAGACCCTCCATAAGTACCGATGGAACCAAACTGAGGCATGACGCTTATACCCATCACCATGATTACTATTCCACCTGCAATTTCTCACACCATATTAAAAAATTAAAACCTCCTTCATCACCAGTCCTCTTGGGTTCTAAATTAATATTTTGCCTTCTCAGATATAAAACCTCACTCATTAGCATGCTTTCAAATTAGTTTTATCCTGCTATAAAGACTCATTAGCTGCCATCCTTAAATTAGAACCCATCAAGCTGCTGACAAAGCCACACAGATTTGATGAGCAACATGAACACGGTAGCCCAAGGGGGAAAAAAAACCATGCCCTATTCTTTGGGTGTTCTGAGTTCCAATGATGTGCCATGTGCCAGGTGTCTGAGCCCGCCCTCCACTGAAGAATGTGGCAGAATGTGAAAGCTTGCTGAGCAGAATGGATGGATGGGGCTGGGAAAAGGCAAAGTGTGTACTTTGAAAGTAGCAGGACCTGAGTTTTAGTCTCAGGACCCATGTCAAAGAAGCCAGCACTCATGTCTCAGATTTCACTAAAGAGGGCAGTTTTGTTTGTGTTTCCCCCAGCGCATGGTGATTAAATACAAAGACCCACAACTGGTTACCATGCAGGGAGTAAGAGATCATGGGATGCTCAGTGTCTAAAGGGACATCTATATCCATCACAATCCTCTCTGTAAGGCCCAGGAATCAGCTCAGAAGAGACAACATACAGATAGATAGTAAGCAGAGGAAATGGAGGCCTGCAGGGAAATAGGATTTGCTGGGTATGACAGGGCTATTGCATGTGAACTCACAGGGCTGTGATAACATGCCTCAAACCTCTAAAGGATAAATCTACAAAATCCTTATGTGGATGGGGAGGAGCTCATGAGGTCCCATCCATTGCTGAGGAGCTACTGATAATTGATGGCTGCTGGGGGTGGAGAGCCAGTTTTCTTCAGGGATGTGGCCCCTGGGAAGATGACCAGGCTCTAGGCTTTGGTCCCTTGGAGGATGACCAAGTAGGGATGTGGCCCCTGGGAGGAGGACCAGGCAGGGATGTGGGCCCTAGGAGGATGACCAGGCAGGGATGTGGGCCCTAGGAGGATGACCAGGCAGGGATGTGGACCCTATGAGGATGACCAGGCAGGGATGTGGGCCCTAGGAGGATGACCAGGCAGGGATATGGACCCTAGGAGGATGCCCAGGCTCCAGGCTATGACCCTGCATCTGGCACATACATACAAGCAGCACTAAGTGCACTCAGTGGGTTTAAAAGCAGAAAACACAAGGTTGGGAGTGAAAAATGCTGGGAGGAACTGGAGGGAAGATGATGGGAAAGGGGGTTTATCAAAACGTATTAATGCCTGTATGGAATTCTTAAAGAATAAATAAAAAGTTAGGACTATGATCCCAGATCCTAGAGAATCTATATAGGTCATTGCCAGCCATCTGGCCTACTTCTAAGTTCTAGGCCAGAGACAGACCCTGACTCAAAAATAAAGGAATGAATGAATAATTAATCAACAAAAACAATATGATTGGCTCCTGATGGACCTAGAGGCATACTCTAGCTTCCATATGTATGCAGACCTATATGCACATGCATTCCCCCTACATATATACAAGGAAGCATAAATATTAGCACTCATTTGATTTTAAGGGATGAAGTAGTGCCTCCCCTTTAGGTCCCAGTTACTATGAATGATAACATGAGGGAAGGTTCTGGAAGCTCTTCAAAGAGGTAAAGGAGAAGGAGAGCAAAAGTAAGTAGACTGTCGTTCTGTTCCTCTTTCACCTTTGTGACCCCAGAGCCCCAGGTTTCTTGTCTGTAGGATGGAGTTACTGTCTACCTCACCTCCAGTGAACACCCAATGGGTTGATTTTTGGTGGTAGTCTCAGTCATGTGTAAATGCTTTCCCTGGGAGTGTCCCACCACACTTACACCTCCCAGGTTGTGTTCTCTTCCATTGGCTATGAAGGACATTCTGGTGACTGAGCACACAGGCTTTCTAACTACCTGGAGATCATGTGGCATAGTACCACTCTTGTGCTGACTGCTCCCCACACTCTGTTTTGCTTTGACACCAAATGGGCCTCTCTACAGCCTCACCTAAACGCATGCAATGCACGTTTGCCACAGGGACATGTGGCTGTCATGGGACTCTAGTCTATGTCCTAGACTGTTTTGATATTTAAATCCCCTAATGACCACATCTTGATGTCTTGTCTATTTGTACACACAATACATTTCACACATATATACATATACATACAGAGTTACTGTAAAACTGATCATGGCATTTTCTACATTAATTCCAGTACTTGTTATCAATATCCTTAAATATCAGAAAACAGAAATAGCACTTGCTGCCAGCCCTGGCAGTGCACACCTTTAATCCCAGCACTCAGGAGACAGAGGCAGGTCGATGTCTGAGTTTGAGGCAGCCTGGTCTACAAAGTAAACTGCAGGATACCCAGGGCTATACAGAAAAACCCTGTCTCAAAAAAGAAAGAAAAAAAGAAAGGAAGACATCAGAAAAGAGAAAAAGAAAAAGAAAAATAGGAAAGAAAAAGGAACAGGGCAGTGGTGGTTCACAGCTTTAATCCCAGCACTCAGGAGGCAGAGGCAGGCAGATCTCTGAGTTCAAGGCCAGCCTGGTCTACATGGTGAGTTCCAAGATAGCTAGGGCTACACAGAGAAGCCCTATCTCAAAAAACAAAAGCAAACAAATAGAAGCACTTATTACTCTCGCCATGATCAACATTATTATCATCAATCAGCAGCAGCAGCACCATCAGGGTAATTGTCCACACTATTATCTGTGTCGTTCACAGTCCATACATTTGGAACAAAGCATCCTCCTCCTGGGTGCTTCAGACATTTTGAACATGATAAATAGCCACTAAATGATTAAGGAGCTGTGAATGTATATCTGATCTTCTTTCTTTTCAAACCCATGTCTATAAACACATTTTCTCTGAATCGCCATGGCCTGGGGCAACTGTTTCCCTCACAGCTTCTTTGTTTTTGTCATTTCTGTTATTCCTTTAGCTTTCAATTTTACAGTCTTTCCCTCTCCACCAAAAAAAAAAAATTATTTCTCCAAAGTTCTACCCCACCCTAGACTCTGCCATCCTATGTGTGGAATGGCCGCACACTTAGAGCATGGTCCATAGGAAAGGGGTTTCAAAGTGATACAGGCATAGTCTGGGCACCGAGAAATGTGAATGCTGCCTAAGAAGCAAGGAGTATTAGGATAAAGTGGTCCTGTTTTCCCTTCATGATACCCACAGTTCCACAACCAGAGACTGAGAGCCACCAGCCTGGAGTTGATGCACACATGTTATGATGGAGAGCTGGAGACAGTGTGGGTTCATTGCTGCTCCCTGTAAGCAGAGAAGCAAGGAACAGAAGCTCAGGACCAGCCTGGCCTTGCCTATGGAGAGGAAGGTTATATTCAAATCAAAAGAGAGCCATATACACAGTATGGTTAGAGGAGGTGAGAGGCATCCTGGGGTGACAGCATCTGTGATTATAGGATTTATCCTTTTGATGTAGGATGTCAGGATTATAGAGCAGCTCTAGCCCGATGTCTGGAGTAGACAGAGATGGCAGACTGAGGTTCCAGAATTCAGTGGGGGCTGTGAGTGAGACCCTGCTCATAAAAACAAACCCATATGACATAGGTAGCCATTCTGTGATACAAAAAGTTAGGACCATGTCACAGGACACATGACATATACCAACAAAATTTGCTGGTGAAGCTGCTTACTGCGCTGTGTGTCCAGTGTCCAGATGAGCATCAAGAATTCTGTTCCTTAGATAAGACAGACACTGGGGACCATGGCGTCTAGCTTACTTATGCCTCTGCCTGTTCATGCTGCCTTCTTGACCTCCAGCCACAAGGATTTACCATTCTCTCTGTATACAAGCTCTGGACCTTTCCACACTTCCTGCTCCTGCTAAAGTCTGACAGGCCTTCATCTCATCTCTCTCACCTCTGATCCCAAGTGCAATTTCTGAGCATGACAGATCCCACCACTCTGTCACCGACAGTGGCGATATTTTGCATCATTGCACACTCCCCGTCCACAGCACAGCACCTGCAGCTGTGTAGATGGCCTGCTTCCCCCATCCTCACATCCTCATAACCCTGCAGGCTCCTGAAGGCCAGTGACTTTGGATCACCTCTCCTGCATCATCAGCACCAAAGTGCATGGACAAACAGCAGACACTTTATAGACATATGATACATTCATGCAACAACTGGAGACAGTTTTACATGCTGTTTGTATCATAGAAAGACACCTTCCCTTGGGACTTCATGAGAAAGGACTTTGTTCAAAACAACATTCAATATGAAATGAACTGTAATTGAAAACCAAAGCAAACAGCAGGTGACATCTTTAGAGTTGTGGAGGCTTTTGTACACAAACCTTTTCCTCAGAACCTATTTTCAGCTAACATTGTGGACACAGGTGTGTGTGAGAAATGTGCACATGAGAGCTACAGTGACTCAGACAGAGCTTGAGAATCAAGAGACACGGACTGAAAAGAGAGAGATCAGGGAACCTCCCCACCTGCCCAACAAACAGACATTCAGCCCCAGAGAGCAGTGTGGAGCCACAGACGTTATCTTTGCCAAGTAAGCAATGATACAGGAAACTGGGCCAGGAGAGCCATAAATGAGGACGGTACCTCATAGCTCTGGCTGGTCACAGATGCCTGAAGTGCTCTGATAGAAGAAACTTGACAAGCCTAAAGACAATCCTCTTTTGGTTGCTTATTTACCCCTTCATTCGCCATTCACTCATTCTTCCAACCATTTACTTTCACTCCGTCACACATTCATTTGTTCATCTCATGGGTGATGAACATGGGTGAGCATGGCTAACCCTTGGTGATGGTCACCAAGTTTCCAGGACACCATCGTCATGTGATCTGACCATTTGTGCTCATCTACTTCTGTATTCGTGGCCTGGGTCATCAATGGTGGCTGTGTCTCAGAAACAGGGCTCCTTCTCCAGAAAAACCCATGATTCCTTTTCTCCAGAATCACAGACAAACTCCTTTCACACAGAAGTGTCTTTCCCAGGAACACATGCTTCTAACCTGCCCTCTCTGTTCCACCCACCCCATCTTCACAGACGGACGCTTCATGGAAGAGGAATTCCTTGTCAGCAACACAAAGGAACTTGGAACCTCTCAAGTAAGGCCTCTCAAGGGCTTACTGACGGAACGAATGAATGAGTGACAGTGAATGAATGATGAGGTGAACAAATGAATGTGTGACGGAGTGAGTGAAAGTAAATGGTTGGAAGAATGAGTGAATGGCAAATGAAGGAGTGATTAAGCAACCAAAAGTGCAAATGAATGAGCACACAAGTAAACAGATGAATAAATGGTTTAGTGAATAAATGAATGAGTGCATAAATAAAGAAATGAATGAATGATGAAATGATAAAATGAATGAGTAGGTGAATAAATGCACTAGTGAGGCAATTATGAATAAATGATCAGACAAGTGCGTGAGTAAATAAGCAGGCAAGTGACTGGACATGTAAACAAATAAAAGGCTGAATGAATGGGGAAAGTGAATGAAGATGTACATGAATAAAAGGATAAGTGGATGGGTGGACAAACGGGTAAAGGAATGAACAGTGAATGAATGATTGAATGATCAAGTAAATCAATGCATATGAGTGAATGAATGGATGGGATGGGTGAACAAACAAGAGGATAAGCAAGTGAATAATGAAAAACAAATAAAGAAATGAGGGAATTAGTAAAGACATACTACAAATGAATAAATGAGTTATTGGATAGACAGATGAGTGAATGAATAAAGCAATGATGGAGCATAGCAAAGTGTACCTCTTGGAAGTTCCCTCTGGAATGTCTGTCTGGACCCCAGGATGGGCAGCAACACAGCCTCCCTATACCAATGCACCCAGAACAGATGCTGACATAATTGGAAACAGTAGAGGGTGAAGGTTTCATCTAGTGATTAAGGTAGGTGGAGACAGCTCAGTGCCATACAAGGACATGAATTTGAATCTCAGAACCTATGTGTTAAAAAAAAAATCAGGTGTGGTGATATGAGTGGGTCTACGATCTCAGCACTGGGGAGATTGAAACGGGAAGCTTCGTGGGGCTTGGTGGATAGCCAGCCTAGCCCAGATGATGAAACATGTCTCTGGAAGTGAGGTGGCCTCTGAGGGATGACATATTTGAGGCTGTCCTCTGGTCTCTAAATGCTCACACATTTGTGCACATACACATGCACAGGAAGCCTGGCTGCCCTCTCCGCTTTACTCAGACTGCACCAAAGATCTGGCCATGACATTTGGACAAGAAAAGGCACTAAAATCACCTAGAATGAGAAGAAAGCTGTAAGAACATTTCTAATTTCAGATGACATGATCAGCATATAAAGATTACAGCTAATAAATTACATCCCCAAGATGACAAGCTGTGGGATTAATACATGGAAATCAATTGGATTTGTGTGCAATGGACACCCTCAAATGAAATTAAGAAACCAGTTCCACTTAGCATAGCATCATAGAGAATAAAATATTTAGGAATAAACTTAATAAGGGAAGTTAAGACATGAACTCTGGAAGACATAATATGTTGCAGAGGAAACTTCTCAAGTGGCTGGGAAGACATGTGGCCAAGGACTGGGAAACACACTGCTGGGATGATAAACCAATTGACAGATTTGATGGAAATCCTGTTCAGAATTCCTGCTGTTTTTTTGTTTGTTTGTTTGTTTTGTTTTTGTTTTTTTGTTTTGTTTTTGTTTTGTTTTTTTTAATAAAACAATCTGCTGGGGCTGGAGAGATGGCTCAGCGGTTAAGAGCATCATCTGCTCTTCCAGAGGACCCGGGTTCAATTCCCAGCACCCACATGGCAGCTAACAACTGTCTGTAGTTCCAGTTCCAGGCAAACACCAAGGCAAATAAATAAAAAAATAATAAATAAATAAAGTTTTTTTTAAAAAAAAAATAAAACAATCTGCTGATTCTAGAACTCATGGGGAATTGTGTGAAATCTAAAGTAGCCAAAATGAGTTTGAATAGAAAGGACAAATTTGTAAAAGTCATACTATTTAGGATTGACAGTTACCGTGAAGATGGTATGGTGCCAGCACAAGAAGACACATAGAAAAAAGCCATGGTATTAGGGCTCAGAGGAGATCCCTGTGTCTTTGGGCAAGTTATTTTGTTTTAATGAAATAAGACCATCCTATCCCAAAGACATAGATACATGTTTTCACAACAAAGGTTGTTTGTGTACATTCAAGATGACAATATTTACCATAGTTCTAAAGTTAAAAAGTGCTTAACTCCAAGGCTCACTCACTAATATATCAATAAGATATGGCCAATGAGCCCATATGATGGTTGGCTTTAACTGTCATCTTGACAACCTGAAATCACCTGGGAAGAGTCTCCTTGAAGGACTGTCTACATTGTATCAGCTTGTAGACATAACTGATATTGGAAGACCCAGTCACCCGTGGGCAGCACCATTCCCTAGGCCTGTAGTCCTGGGCTGTGTAAGAATGGAGAAATCAAGCTGAGCACAAGCAAGCATCTGTACATCCATTTCTTTCTGCTCTATGGGTATAAAATAATGAGTAGTTTAAAGTTCCTGCCATGACCCCCTCCCCCATAATGATAAACTATAACCTGGAATTTTAATTGAAAATAAACCCCTTTCTTCCCTAAGTTGCCTTTTGTGGGGGCATTTTATTACATTAACAGACAGAAAATTAGAACAGCCTTCATAATAGACTATTACTCAATCATGAATGCAAATGAGTTAGCAGTACACATCATGCCATGAATGAACATCAAAATCATTTTGCCACATGAGAGAATTAAATCACATGTATCACATATTGAACTGTATGGATTACCATATACACCATAAGGTCTTATATTCTATGGATTATGTTATGAATCCATTGGTAAGAAAAGGGGGCAGATCCTTAGCAGCAGGTAGCACAGTGGTTGTCAGACAGGGGCATGAGTGGGGCTGATGCAGAATGGGTACAGGACTTTTTTAGGAAGAAAATATTCTAGAATTAGTGATGATGGTTTCTGACTCTGAGGATCATAAATATGTAACTTCAGTGACATTCACTAATGTGGAGAGCTTTATATGTAAATTTTCCCCCAATAAAATTATTAATCTTGATTTCAGCAATCCCAATGAATATTTATTTGAGACAGTGAACTTTGAAGAACTAAACCTTTAATGGAGGGTTTTAGTTAATGTATCAACTTCCTAATGTAAAAATGCTATGTTCATAGGTCCACATATGTGTGCATTGTATATATATATTCATATATACATATATATCCACATATATACATATAAGTGAATTGCTAAATTTCATCTTGCTTTTAGTGACCACACACCCATATTGTAAAATTGCCAAGGGCACAGCTTTACTCTAGTTACCACCCAGTCTACTGCTTCCTTGCAGAATGCCCCATAGACCATTCTCAAAACAATTATTATTGGAAACTTAGTGTCTTGGGTCTCAGAACAGGACACTCAGTATGTCCAAATGGCTCTCTGATCTTAGCAGGAAGATGGCTGCCTTTCTAATTCCCCAGTAAGTCTTCAACCCCAGTGAGCCTGCGTGGACCACTCATCTGGCCTCAATGTCCCTTTTCCCTTCTGACATTTGCCCTTTACAAAACCCACTGCCCCTGCTTGCTATGGGGACACCTGGTTCTTGCAGTAGTACCCACAGTACCCACTAAAGTCCCAAGGCCAAGGCAGCTTCTCCTTGCCTGCAAGAGAACAAGAGACAAACTTTTTTTTCCTAACAGAAAACCTCTCCAGCACCCTGTAGCAGGGCCTGGAGCAGAGAAGAGAGCTGGCCTGTCGGGTTGAGAATTCTATAGTAGCCTTCCATGGTTGGATCAAAGGGTAACAGAAATCAATCCCAGCTGGTCTGCACAGAGCCTGGGTTTGTCAGGGAAACCATCCACAAAGGCTTCTTCCTGCTACACTAAACACGGGAAAATCAGAGGAAATGGTGGGTGATCAAACCCTTGTAAAATGGTGAGTGACACCACAGCCGCAGATCTGCCAGGAGCAGAGCCCCAGCACCTCTACCCCGTGTTAACTAATTTTGGGAGATTATTCAGGCAGAACAGATCACAACATGACTTCTTGGTGATATTTTCATACGGTGTGGTCAGAAAGGGGATCCCAAAACAAACATCAACAACACAACAACCAAAACCCAAGAACTTAACACAGGATATCTCTTCTCACTTTCTCTCTTTATAAAAGATCAAAGTGTAGCCGGGTGAACTTTGAAGGAAGAAGTGGAACTGGCTGTAGGCAAGAGAAATTATAATTCATAAACCTCAACACAATTCAAAATAACAGTGGTTTGGAAAGCAGGTAGAGATTTATCTCTTACTCATCTTAAAGTCCAAAGAGATGAATTTATCCAAAGTCTGCTCTGTCATCCCAGGGTTTGAGAGGTCCCCAGTACGTCTGCCATTTTCCGCCTCCTACCTCACAGCTGCTGTTCCAGTTTCAGCCATCACATCAGCATCCTAATGAGTCTTAAGAAAAGAGAAGTCTGCCCTGGCTCTTTGAAAAATCTGCCCTAAAAAGTTGCATAGCCTACTCATATCTGGGTCTGTTATACATACTGGTACCTCCAACAAATCTTTGAATTACTGATGCTGTCTCCTGCAAGTTCAGAGATAAAAGGCTTTGGTGCCAGCCGATGAAATCTTTGAACAGGTCTGAAGGAGGTCTCTGAGTTTATCACATGACTAATCCACTAATGGATCTGTAATCTGGTGACACTCCCAGGAGGTGGCATAAAGCAGGCAGTGGGGTCTGGGTGCAGAGAACAGATTACTAGGGCTGTATATTTGAAAGCAGAGTCTTGATTTCAGCCCCTCTTCTCTCTGTGCTTCTGTGATGGCAGGATGTAAGAATCTGTGCTCTGTCACATCCCACCTCATGCTCCATCCTCTCCTCACCACAAAAAAAAAAAAAAAAAGAGAGAAAAAAAATAACAACAAAAAAAACCATTTTAGGTTGTTTTCTCAGGCATTTTGCCACAGCAATTGAATCTGAATAATACACATAAAAGCTTCATGTCTTTGAGTCCTAGCAGACCCTAAAATTGTGGAGAACACTAAACTAAAATATTTTAAAGTATTTTAGAGTTACATAAAGTACCTGGGCCTAAGTGGTCAGCAAGGTCAATGGTTGCTCTTTGATTCTTCCCTTTCTTGATCCAAACACGTCCACCAAGCAATGTCTATGAAGCAGGACAAGGAACAAGGTGATCTGGTGGTCTGGCATGTCCATGTAGACACAAGGAGGATGCATACCAAACAACTCAGGAACCAGATGCAACAACGGCCCCTTAGCGCTGCCACCAGCCCAACTTTGCTGGACCCGAAAGTTTAGATCAGTAGAGACACTGTCCAGCATGAACAAACTGACTTCCTGCTGAGGCATCTACTACACCATGTCTTTGCTTTTCCTCTATGTGAATTTATTATGTTTCTGGATTGACTTGTGACTTGGTTAGCTATAATTGTTAACGTGATACAATTTAAGAGTCATCTGAGAGGCAAAGCCTCCATAAGATTGCACAGAACTGATGGCCTGTGGGCATGTCTAGGGAGGGGTTGATTGTTAATTGATGTAGGAGGGCCCAGCCACTGTAGGTGGCACCATTCACTAGGCACTTAGTTCTTGCTGTATAAGAAAGCTATATAAGCATGAGGCTGTGAAAGTGCCAGCAAGTAGCACCCTCCATGATTCCTGCTTAAGTCTCTGGTCTGGCTTCCCTCCATGATGGACTCTAATTTGTAAACTGAAACAAACCCTTTCTTTCCTTAAGTTGCTTTTGGTTAGAGCATTATTATTATTTTTTTTTTATCATAGCACCAGAAAGAGCAACTAGAACAATTTGTAACAGCTCTCTAGAGTGCACACAAAATACCTCTGGCATCTTGCGGCCAACTCGAATAAGCTTTGATTTTTATGGAATGAAACAGTTTAGAATGAAGAGCCTCGGGTAGACTTTGTGAAGAGGTTTAGACAAAGCGCCTTTTGGATCTAGGGAAATGAGGTGAAGTCTTGAGACAGAGTAGATGTGAGAACAGCATACCCTCACCTGCCAGGTCTCTATTCATCAAGGCAACCAAAATTCCCAGCCTCAAGCAAGATTCCGCGCCGCACACCCCCCCCCAACACACACACACCTCCTGCATTGGTAGGGCTACCTTGAGGGAAGCATTGAGAATGCCAAGCCAGGACTCTCACTAGAAGTGTTAGATGCTGGGATTTAAACAGTGGAGGAGAACCCTAAGGGCAGCAGGGGCCTAAGGCTGAACTTCCTGCCAACCAGGGAAGTCAACTTAGTGGGAGAATGCAGCAGACTCTGCACCTGGGACCACCCTGAGTTGCAGGTCTTGTGTGGTCTCTGCGCTCCCATCCTCTCCATAACTCTGCAGAGAGTAGCCAAGTACAGACAGTGGCCTTGCAGAGCAGCAGCCTGTTCTGAGCTCTGACCCTTCACAGAGAAATCATAGATGGCCTCAGGACCCCCTCGGGCACACAGACAGTAATGATTAGGCCAGGAGAGAGGCCAGCCTCTGACCCCTGGGTCTACAAGCTGCCCTTCTAGAACTTGAAAGGCCTAGCCTGTGAAACATGATCCCCCCTTTTGCCTGCAAGAGGTAAAAAGCTTGGATGTATCTGGCATTCTTCCCTGGATGGGACCACATGCTGATGGGAGGATGCTGACCTCCAGGGCTTTGAAGCAGGGACCTCTGGACACAGACACACTCAAGCAGGGCTCTAAAAATAAGCAGGGAGGTGGAAGGACTCCAAAGCTCTTTTTCAATTCACCTTCCAGATGTGAAAATCCAGGCAGCCCAGGAGGGGCCCTCAAAGACGTGGATAAGTGCTATAAGTTAAGTCATCCTTAAGGACCTCGGGCTAATAATTTAAGCTACCCCAACATCTTTACAGAATCAGGGAATTACCCAAAGCCCTTTGTGCAGGCACTTCTAAGCATAGCCCGGCCTCACCTCCTCCCCGACATCATTCGAAAAGACTCAGGCAACAGTTCATAAATCCTTAGACCCAGAGATGGATTTCATCTTTGCTGCAGGGGGAAGAAAGAGAAAGAAAAGAGAAAAGAAAGAAAAAAAATATACAATATCTGCAGAAAGGAAATAAGAAAGGTGTGTGTGGGTGTGGGAGTTCTGAGTGCAGATGACTGCTTCTAAGATAACTCAGCTCATACCGGCCTGGCCTGTGGCTCAGAGAGGTACAGCAGGTATTGGAGACACTCACGATCTGAACTATCCTCCAGCACTTGCTGAGTACCTACTGTGTGCTGGGCTCTGTTCTAGGCACACAAGACAAAGCGGTGTCCCAGACTTCACATAAGAGGCTTCTTCTATCCCACCCAAGAAGCTGTCACATCACTGACACATTTTAAGTAAGATGAACTGTTAACAGTCCACAGAGAATTAAGGTTGAGTCACGTGAGGGCAGCAGAGAAGGTGGGGGCTGGCTTGTTTAAAATGAATACACTTGGACTTGGACCAGCAAGACAGTTTAGTGGATAATGGTGCCTGCTGCCAGGACTGATGACCGGAGTTCCATCCCCGAGACCCACACATTAGAAAGAGAGAATGGAGTCCACAAAGTTATCCTCTGATCTGAACTTACACTTTGTGGTGTGGACACATAGACATAAATGAACAAATAAATAAATGATAGTTTAAAAACTTGAATACGCCTACTTTTAAAAAATATTTTTTTTTTTTGTGGGGCTGGAGAGATGGCTCAGTGGTTAAGAGCAGAGGACCAGAGTTCAAATCCCAGTACCCACATCAGACAGCTCCCAACTGCCTATAACTCTGACTCTGGGTGATCTGACACCCCTCCGGCCCATCCCCTGACAAATAAGTAATAATTAAACATTTTCAAAAGCATTATATTTTTAAAAAGATTTTGTTTTTATTTATGTGTATGTGTTCATGTCTGAGTGCACATGCAAACATAGGCATATGTGTGCCATGGCAAATCATAGGCATTGGACTTGCCTAAGAAAAGGTCTATTGTTGGCCACTGCATAAACCAGATTGCCCTGTCTCTGTCTCCCCCTCTCTCTCTCTCAGCAGGAGTGCTGCTGGGCTCACACCTCACACACACTATTGCATCAAGCTTAATGTGAGGGTCTAGGGACCAGAGCTCAGATCCCTAACCTTGTTCTACAAGCCAATGAGCCCAAGAAGACACAATTAAAAACAATTATTTCAGATAGTTCAAAGTAATTTAGTCATTTTGATTCTTCAATGATAAGATGTATTAAAATAAGGCATCTGGGTAGCTCAAATTGGGATGCTTCACCTAAGAACAGTATTGGAAAGGTAAGTGTTCCACAGAGGCCACAGATAAGCTATCAGACAAGTTCATTTCTTCAACAGTGAACACTCCTATTCCTTCTACAGGTTCATATGAAGGTTCCACACTATTATCACATTTGCTAATCATGAACCCCAAAATATCTCTCAATAAAATTATCGGTCTGGGTCTCCATTTTAGAAGATTGGAGTTTTCTACCTACATGAAGGCTGTTGCTAATTTGTTGTATATTTGGGGTGAGTTGGGGGAGGAACTCAGGGCTTGATTCATGGAAAGTAAACATAAAAGCGTTGTTTCTAACCCTCCGAATTTGTGAATTTGTGACATTCAGAATTGTGGAATTCTGGGGGCTGGAGAGATGGCTCAGGGGTTAAGAGCACCTTCTGCTCTTCCAGAGGACCAGGGTTCAATTCCCAGCACCCACATGGCAGCTAACAACTGTCTGTAGTTCCAGTTCCAGGCAAACACCAAGGCAAATAAATAAATAATAAATAAATAAAGTTAAAAAAAAAAGAATTGTGGAATTCTGAAGTTGTGGCAATATTTTTTTTTTTGACTAGAATCCACCAGCAGATTATACGAACGCCCTCTCTACCTAAGTGCAAGAGTTATCTCAAAGATGTCCTCTCCGCCTTCCCAGTAATGCCTCATATTAGTCTCCTCATTTCAGAGAACTTCTATCTGGTCCTTAAAGGGTCTGGTAACATCACCCACCCTGAGAATGTCTCCAGATGGCTGATGAAATCCTGAAGGCAGAAAAGCCAGATGCAGAGAAATGTGGGGAAAGCAGAAGGGTGCAGCCGAGGTTCCAAGGGCTTCGTGCCAGGTTTGTGTTTGAGGACTATCACACATCTGCTGTCACCCTGGGTTTCACCATCCTAAGCAATGCACAGCATCAAGTGCTTTTTGCGAACTCAGATGAGGAAAAACAAAACGAAGTCCACCTTTATGATAGGGCATCCACTGTGAGCTACAGAAGGAAGATAGTAAGCAGATGGGTCATTACCCAAGCACAAGCATAAAGAGGCTGCCAGAGTGTTTGAAACAGAAGAAGGGGCTCCTGAACTCTTGGAAGACAAGAAAAGGCAAGGAGACCTAATTGCAAAAGGCTGTGGGGAACAAAGGAACCGGTGGGATTGGAGAAGCTGCAGCGCTCCCCCCCCAGCCCCGCTCCCCCGAAGTTTGTTTCCACTTTGGAGCTGGACACCTTCAATTTGGAGGCTAATATGGGTGCCATAAACTCTGGGACACAATTCCTGGTTTCTTTGCTCTCCCTCACTAAGGGGCAGAAGAGAAGAAAGCAAAGGAATGCAATCAAAAGCCCCGCCCCCGCCCTCCCTACCCCCACCTCCCTGCCCCTGTAATATCCATGCACTTTCCGGAAGCTTCCCTGTGCGTTAACTTTGCCTAAACAGCTCCATCCAGCTAGACCCAAATTAGTCTTTGAACAACAGAAGAAAACCATGTAGGTCCAACAAAGGGGTTAAAGTTCAACATAGCATTAACTTCCTATTGAGCGCTTCTTCTGTTGAATAAAATAATCCAGATGTTGTAATTGGTGACAACATGTGGCAGAAAGTGCTATAGGAATAAAAGACCCCCTAAGGAGTGAGGAGAGAGAGAAAGAGAGCCTCTCCACCTCTCCTTGAATTTCTCCTCCTTTAAATCTAGCTTATCCCTTACTCTTCAAGCTTGGGTGGTTTCTGATTTCCACAGCTTTAAGTCTCAAGTTTGTCCTGCCAACCTGGAAAGAGGCCAGTGTGGAGACAGACTAGAATCCTTCCATGCCAAACCACCAGCCTAAGCACCCGATGGACAGCAGTGGGAACACACACTCTTGAGAATCCCCTTGACCTGAGCCTTGAAGTCAGTCCCGGCTCCTGCCTCCTGCAGGGGACAGATGTGGCTCTGTATCTTACAGTATTTCACATCAGAGCCAGGTCCTTGGACCTTTGGCCTAATGCTTGGCACTTCCCCATGTGGTCCCCGCTGTGAGAGAACGGAAACACCACCAAGGCGACATAGGGTCAAACAGATGGCTGGCCAAGATGTTTTTTTTTTTTTTTTATCTCAGTTGGCTTGCTTTATCCCTGAGCATAGGAACAATAGCAAAAGACCATTTGGATAAATGGCTATGTATTTGAGAAGAAAGGGGAAAAGATACATATTTGGCATTTAACATGTAGAGCCAAATAACAGGGTTGACTTATTAACCTCTCTGAAAGAACGGTTTGTTTGGAAACAGTAACTTGGGTTTAAATATAGAGTCCCAGCTGGGATGTTTGCCTTGTGTAATTACTCAACTCGGGATCCTGGGTTAGGAAATGGACCTGGGATGTCAGCATCATGCCCCTCCCATAGAGAAGTGGTGCATAGAAAACACCCTCACACAAAGCTCCCTAATGACCATGTCTATAAATGACTAAGCATCTGTTTACATATGCACCTATTTAAATTCACTATTAAGGGCATGCGTGCACTTCTATAAATTTAGTCTCCTCCCAACTAATGAGCAAACTCAAAAGCAATTCTATTTTATCCAGTGCAGGGGTATGATTAGTAATTTCACCAAAGCCACTTAAACACTTAATGTACAACATTAGACAATTGTTTCCAGAGTGACGCTGGTTCCATTTATTTAGAACACAAAAATATAATGGAAAATTACTCTGAACAGTTAAACTCCAATACTACAGAGGCAAGCTTACATGTTTTCCCACATTGATCTAATTTAATGAGTTGGGTAAAACATGGTGGATAATTATGGATTAGATCTCAGAGACTCTCTATGCCCCCTGTCTCAAATAATTCCACAGAAGGCAGGTTCTAGAGAGACAGAAAGAATACAGAAGGGTTGGGAGTGCATCTGTCCTCACATCCCTCTTTGTCTATTTAGGAAATCTTCTGAGAGTCAGGCGAGAAGCTGGAGAGAGGGTGCAGCCAGTCATACTTCCTTTGCAAGCAAGAAGACCTACGTTTGATCCCCAGGGATCATGCTTGTCAAAAAATTAAATTTATAAAAGGTGATATAGTGATTCACATGTGTACTCTCAGCATTGGGGAGGTGGAAACAGGAGAATGATTGGCACTGGCTATCTGACAGCTTAGTTTTCTCAATGAGTCCCAGGCCAGTGAGAGGCTTTGTCTTAAAACAGCCACTGAAGAACTTTTTTGGCTCCATTCAATAGAATGATAGGAGTTTAGAATATGTTTGGGATGGACAGTCTTTGTTTCTGTGTATATGTATATGCATGTTCATGTGAGCATGCTCCTAAGTGCATGCCTGCCTGCTGCATGTATGTGTGTGTGTGGGGGGTGCATGTGGAGTCAAGTGTCTTCTTCCATTGCTCCCCTTTACTTTTTTGAGGTGGTGTGCTTCACTGACTTGGAGTTTGCTGATTGGCTAGGCTGGCTACCCAGTGAGTCCCAAGGATCTGTCTTCTCTCTTCCCCAGCCTTGAGAGTATATACTATACTATTCTTCCTTTTTGTGTGAATACTAGGGATTTGAATTCAGATCTTGATGCTTATATAGCAAACACTTTACCAATTGACCCATCTCTCTAACCTTGTGCACAATTTTTCTTTCCAAAACACAAATGGCAACATTCAAAACATTTGAAAAGGTATCATCCATGCAATTTCTTAGTTTCCTTTCCTACCGTTGTGGTAAAATACCTCAATAAAAACAACTTAAAGGACAGAGAACTTGTTTAGTTCACAATTCCAGATCCTGGTCCATCATTTGGAGGAAGCTAGGGTGGCAGGACCCTGAAGCAGCCTGATTTAGACAGTCTTTCACAGAGACTTTCTTCCCATGTGATTCCCAGATGGTGTCAAATTGATAATAACCAATGATCACATTATCCAAATTTACATTTATGAACATATTCTGAATAGAGAATTATAAAGATTGAGCCTGTTTTAGTGGATAACACAAGCATAGTAAAATTTTGAAAAGTCAGATATTACCTTAAAAGTCACAAACCACCTCCCTACTGATGGCATGACTGTCAAGTACCAGCACCTAAAACCTGAACGCTTCCCTGAGGGCAGAGCGGGGGGAACTCACAGGGGAAGAGTTTCAGATGCCATGTGCAAACCCACATTGTTATTCAAAATCATTTGACCCTCTACCTTTTGGGATCTATGATATATTTAAATGACCCAGTTTACAGAAGCATGAGGGAAATGCATTCCCCCAGCTACTTAGAACTAAAGGCAGGAGCTTAGGTTGGCAAGATGGCTCAGTGGATAAAGGTGCTTGCTGCTAAATCAGGTGCCCCAAGTTCAATCCCTAGAACCAACATGGCGGAAGGAGGGAACTGATTTTCTACAAAAATAAATAAATAAATACAAGAAAGCTTTTCTAGATAATCCATTGACTCAATTTTATGCTGCTCATATGTTTCTGGGTGTAGAGTTGGTCATCTACTAGAGTATGGTTGACCAGCCAGGAGCCACACCATTATAGAAAACTGAATTTCAAGAAGAGGAGAAGATACAGTGATGGCATGGTTAGGAGGATGGTAGAGGTGGGTAGGGAGGAGTTGGTAAACTTGATAGAAAATGCCTCGTATAAAATTCTCAAAGAATAGTGTGTGTGTCTCTTCTTATATGTTTCTTCTTCTTCCTCCTCCTCCTCTTCTTCCTCTCTCTTTCTTCCTCTTTCCTCCTCCTCTTCCTCCTCCTCCTCCTTCTGGGTTTCTTCATATTATATCTCCAGCTGTTCCTGGAACTCCCTTTATAGAACAGACTGACCTCAAACTTACAGAGACCCACTAGCTTTCCTCTGACTCCCACTCCCAGTTCTCAAATTAAAGGTCTACACCATAAACTCCTCCCCCACACTACCTTACATATATTTTAAAGAAAGCTAAAAGCCCCTCAAAGGTGCTCATACTGCTGTAACCACAGTATAGCAGCAAAAAAGAACATGGCTATTACCATCCAACCTGTCTCAAATAATAAGGTGAAATGAGATCTAAACAGGCAAACACACTCGCACACAGGCATCACCACACAAAGAAAAAGAAATAATTTTCTAATTGAAATTAGAAGTAAAATATGTTTTTAAGAACCTTAGCCACAGGTAGCATAGGTAAAATTGAGAAGGCACTTTAGGGAGAGACCCAGATAAGCTAACACCTACCTGTAATGGGATTATGATACATTGTAAATATTTGTCCTTCCTACTGGTTTAATAAAAAGCTGATTGGCCAGAGGCAGACAGGAAGTGTCGGTGGGGCTACCAGACTAAGAAAACTGGGAACATCTCAGAGCAGAGCAGAGACACCACAGAGATGCCAGGAGATGGAGAGGAAAGATACTGAGCTGCATAGCTGAACAAGATAAGAATCATGTGTCGAGTTAAGATAAAGGAGTTAGCAAGTTATATGCCTGGGCCCTAGGTCAATTAGTGTAAAATTAATATAGGTGTCTGATTCTGTGGGACCGTGGGTTCGAACCTTGAGGCTAGGCCTGCAAGTTGGGGCCAGAAACTTAATACAACACCTGTCAGGCTAGGACTCTGAGAAAGCAAATATTCACTGACCCCAGTGATGGCACAAGCCCTTTAATTTGAATCATGAGAACATAGGGGCAGGTGTTATCCCCAGAGAGTTTCTGGGCTGACTGTGCGCTTTTCAGAAAGTGGTTACTTCAGGGCTTTTGAGCTGATTGCTGGGCTTAAACTGTAAAGCTAGTCATGAACTTTTAAACTTATTCAACTTTTGTTGAGCTGAGGTGTAGGAGCATCAGTTTCAAAAACCAGAGAAAAGGGGTGGAGAGATGATGTCTCAGTGGGTAAGAGCACTGCCTACTCATTCCAAGAACCTGAGTTGGATTTCCAGCACAGATTTAGTGGTTCACAATAGCCTGTAACCCTTACTCCAGAGGAATCAATGATGCCCTCTTCTGGGTACCTTGGTACTAGGCACACACATGCATGGACACTGAGGTACATGAACATACACTCAGGTGTAGACACATGCTGCATGAACACTCGGGTACTAATATAATATATGTATTATATAATATAAAATACCTTTTAAAAAGAAAACCAGTAAAAACTCCTTTGCCTACATGGCACATATACACATGGTTGTACAGTCAAGTGCATGCACAAAAACATATACACACAAGAACCACACACACACACACACCTCACATAAGCATACACAGGAATCTGACACATGCATACATACAACACTCCCATGTATATGCACATACATACAAACATACCTCTATACTGTGAGCATGCATAAACTACACAACCACAAGCATCTGTGTGAAACCTGCACTCATATACAGTATAAATCAGCATATGAACACATAGTGAGCAAAAACCATTTATGCTCAACTTTCCAAGACAAGATACCAGGTGCCCACTGTGTGTTTGCTAGCCCTGGGAGCCAAGACTCACATTTTCTTTCATAAGTGTGTGCTGTCTGGAGGAGTGGAGGCCTCCACTGAGCCCCTGGGCAGATTTCCAAGATTCCAGGGCACTTGGCAGAATGCACAGAGCTCTGGCCACTGTAGCTCCTTGAAGAATAAAGATAATCTCAAAGACTGCTGGGAAAATCCGATCCCCCTTCTGGAGAAAATGAGGCCTATCCAGAGCTCCAGGACACCTCAAGGAAGGAGGGGGTGTCCTCAGGGGCCAGCACTGGCCCACAGCATGGGGCAAATCAGGGAAATAGGAGCACAGGGCAGAGCAAGAGGAACTCAATGGGTACAATGTTCTCCTTTTCATCCTTCAAGAGATCCCTGACATGTGAGAATTACAGGGTCTGTCACTTCTGAGAGTGAGAGCCAGAAGAGCAATGGAAGTGGGGGAGACGCATGTACAGGGAAGAGCTGTTGACAACTTTGAAACAGGGCAGAAAGCAGAGGTGACTTTTAATGGAAATGTAAATAGTCCTTAGTCTGAGTGAAGCAGTTGTTTTTCTTAGGGCATAAAAAGGACAGTGGAGGAGCAGGTCAACCTGCCAGAAAAAAAAAAAAAAAAAAAAAAAAAAAAAAATCTTGCTCAGTTTCCCAAGAAGCAGAAGAAAATATGGGCTTCACTGTCTTAGGGGACATTTTTTAAAACATTTAGTCACCTTACTGAGAAGGCATGTTGGGGCTGAGGGACCACTCAGTCAGCCAAGTGTTGTTAGCCATTCAAGTCTGAGGCCTCGAGTTTGATTACTAGAACACACACACACACACACACACACACACAGCAGGATTGACTGTGGTGGGGAGGAAGAGTCAGTTTTACCCATGATGACAGAGGAGTGGAAAGAGACAAGGGCCTGAAGAAGTGGTTCAGCCTTTAAGGGCACTGGATGCTTCTACAGAGGACCCAGGCTTCAGTCCCCAGCACCCACAAGGCAGCTTACAACCAATGTAACATTTCAGGGTACCTGACATCTCCTGGCTTCTGTGGACACAACACACACAAACACATGGAAGGCATGTGAAGGAGGTTCTTCTGGTCACACTGAGTGGTTAGGAAAGCATCTATGAATGAAGCTTGTTCACACCCACCTATGAGACACTGTCTTCACACTCTTCATGCTCATAGACTCTCTTGTGATGGGTAATGGCTAGGACTCAGCAGAGAGAAGAAACGTGGGCTTCTCTAATAGATCACTGGCCCCCACAAACTAGGCATTCCGGAGACTTTCAGCTGGGACACCTACCTATTAGGTATACATTCATGTGTGCCCTGTATACATGTGTTTTTCAGACAATCAAGGGTTTTGTGACTAGTTAGGGCCAGCTTTCCTTAGGACAGAGGAGGTGGTGTAACAGGTTTTCTTTTCCAGGCAGGAGACACAACCTGGGTGGCAGGCTCACAACCACACCCTTCATTTCATGAAATGGCTTTAGTGTTCACAGGTTCAGCACAGAGAAGTCCAGTAGATTCGGGGGTGAGGGTGGCTCTTCAGTGGCTTGGCCATTTCATGCCATGTTGTCAGGAAGGAGAATGTACATATACCTAGACACAGGGCTCTGAGATAAAGTATCACAAGCTTGTCTTCCGGGCTGTGTGTCTCAAGTTCCCATTCCATCTGACAAGTCAAACCTCTAACATTAGGATGTTCTTGACTAAATATTTGGTTTTTTGTGTTGCTGGGAGATTTTTTTTTCTCTTAATGCTAAACTGCCCAGACATCTCAGGACTAGATTAATGGCCTCCACATGCCTTCTCTGTGGGGGATGGCAAAGCCTCCCATTATAGAAACAGCAGGAAGCCTGGAGAGCTCAGGTTTTGGCTTCTGGACCTTTGCATACCATCTCCTCTGGCTAGGGCATCCATCTGCAGGGGAGATAATTCACACCATCTTCTGCTCCTAAACACTGGAAGAATAAAGGGAGCCGACACACATTGCTCTTCTATGGGTCCCAGGTCAGGAAAGCACAATGGTCAACTACTTTCCTGAGAACTGGTATTTGCACAAACCAATAAAGTTAATCCTGTGGCCTCCCAGCTGCTTTTCGAAGGGCTTTTAGCCTCCCACAAATGCTGGGGGCTCTGAGGTCACTGGCCCTCTGAGGGTTAATCAGCAGGATTCCCAACTGCTTACCTTTTCCCCAACTGCCCTGCAAAGTTTGCTGAGATCAAAGAACTAAAAAAGTTGGGTGTGTGTGTGTGTGTGTGTGTGTGTGTGTGTGTGTGTGTGTGTGTATGTGTTAAACAGAGAGAAAAGAAATCAATTAGGCTAATAGGAGTTTTTGTCTAAGTTCAGCTATACAGAAGTCTTCTAGTAGATATACAGGTTTTTTTAAGAGAAGATGACAGAATCATTCTGCAAATCCCTGGGTTACCAAAGCCTCTCTCTGGTGCCTGCAGGAGACTTGTCACCTTGTCACTCAAGAGCCAAGCTGCTTCTTCCACTGATGAGGCCCGGCCAGGCCTAAGGCAGAAATCTGTGACCAGGAAAACAGTCACAGAAAGTTCCCATGGAAACCAGGGCAGGGGAAGACAGAGGAGGCAGAGAGCAAAGAGAGCTGGGGATAAGCCACCATGCGTGTCCACATCTCTGAGCCCTGGCTGTGCAGAGAAGGTTTGTAGCAAGAAGCCAACCAGCTTTCCCTGTTTGCTTCAGTTTGCGTGGTGGTTTAGGGTCTCAGCAAACAGCAGTCAGCCCTTATGCTAATGCTGGGTTTAAGCTGTAACTATCCTGGCAGGAGCAAATATCTAAAGCATTAGTTCTCAACTTGTAGGTTGTGGCCCCTTTGACAAACTTCTCTGTTCAAAAATATTTACATTATGATTCATAACACTAGCAAAATTACAATTATGAAGTTGCAATAAAAATAATTTTATGTTTGGGTGGGTCACCGTGACATGAGGAACTGTATTAAAGGGTATTAAACTGTATTAAACATTAGGAAGGTTAAGAACCTGGTTTAAAGAGATGAATATACCCCCTCCCTGGCTGTGGGAAAGGAGTTAGTGACCCCAGGAATCACATGCTGGTGGAGGGCAGAGACCAAAGCCTTGCTGACCCCACAGGAGGCACTCCCCCCCCCTCCCCGTGCAGAGATTCCATAGTTCTGACAGCTTGCAGGATGGACTGGAGCCAACACAATGCAGGTTCAGTGTGAGCAGCCCAGACCCCATCCATACTGTGACCACACTGCATAGCGACACATGCCTCTAAACTTCTTTTTAAATCTGAGCCTCAGGTCAGAACTCCAAAGACAGGCTTGGTCAAGGGAGGGGAGGGCATTGGCTGTTAAAAGTTCTTCTCAATGAGAAGATAAATTGATAGAGATAGATAAAAGAATTGATAAATTTTTCTTTGCTTGTCAATATTATTTTCTTTTGAATTGACATATTAAGGACAGGTGGTGGAAATTAGCATGTGAGGATGACCAGGGCTCAGGCTCAAACCCCAAACTCAAGCAGCAAGAACAGTTTTCACAGCCCAGGCCACCATGCCATCTTGCCCTTATTCCAGAGATCGGTGTTGTTCTCGTGTTATTCTTACCAGCTCGGCTAAAATGAAGCCCTGTCCTCAGCAGACACTGGATTATTTTTAAAACACAGTCTTCATAGCTTATCCACCATAGTTCGCCATCCCTGTAACTGACTCTTAACACCTATCCTGGCCTGCGGGACACATCCCATATTATCTGTTCACACATAGGGGATCAAAAGTGGGATGTGGCATCAGGTTACCGGCCTCATGATGCCATTTGTCATGATGGCAAGGATTCTGGGAGGTGGGGGCAAAGAAACACAGAGGGCCACCCTTCAAACTTTAGAAATCTTTGTGGAAGAAAATGGAAGAGTGGGCAAACCAAAGGTGATGGATGACTAAAGGAAACTATTTTTCAGACAGAGCAGGGCTGAGGCATATATGAATTCACAGAGACTGGCTGCAGGTGTAAGCCCTACATAGGTTCAAACCAAACAAAACACAAAGTCCCACCCAGTAACCAGGAAGTGTTTAGCAATTGATACCCACAGGGAAAGGGAAAATCAGCTTTCTCCAATGGAAGGATGCTGGGGATACCAATCCCACACCAGGGCAAGACCGTTGGCCATGATCATGATAAAACAAGCTGGTTTTTGTTTTTCTTTTTGTTTTAAGAGAGGGGAAGAACATGAAGTTGGGTGAGTCGGGAGTGGGGAGAGACTGAGAGGAGTTGGGGATGGGAATAAATATTGTATAAAATTTTCAAAGAATAAATAAAAACCGTATTGAAAAGGAGGAGAAAAGGCAACAGTAGCGGGAAACCGACAGGGTGAGAAGTGAACGTGTCCTCAACAGTCTGCAAGATATTTTTCTTCTGGAACAAGACCCATCTTGATTCTCAGAATTAAGCAAGCTCGAAGCTCGGAGGAAGGACAGTCTCCGCTTTATTGAAAATACAATGAAGTGCAGCGCTGTTCGGCTGTGTGGTTGAGAAAAGGCGTAAACGATGTGCTCTGTGGTACTGAGACAGGGAGGAAAAATCTTCCAACCTCTGCAGCTAGTTCAGCGATGGGACTCAAACGATGTGCTCTGTGGTACTGAGACAGGGAGGAAAAATCTTCCAACCTCTGCAGCTAGCTCAGCGATGGGACTCAGGGAGCAGAGGGGGCCAAGAGAGAGACTCTGCTACAAAGTCCCTCCTGTGAAAGTAACATTGTAATTCCCCAGCTGCAGACAGGTCTAGCTTGCTGGAATTTCTTTGTAAATATGGTGGAACCCCAGGCTTTGCAGCCCCATCCTGGGCTTGGAGTGGAATGGTCTAGGGAAAGCTAGGGTGCTCTGTGAATCTTCAGATGCAAATAGACAAGAGCCCCAGACAGGGATGGCTGGCAGCCAGATGCTCAGCATGATATGCCTCCTTCCAGTTTCTCAGCAGATGTGGCAACTTGATAAGCAACTTCTTCTCTGTAGGGTGGCAGAGCCGTCTTTAGCCAGATGGTCTGATGAGGCAAAGCACCCACGAGGCTGAGTTAAGTGGTGACCGTAACAAGACAGATCTTCGCTTTATCTCAGACTTACTAGAGTCTTTAGAACTTGGTAATTATGTAATTAATTCCCACAAGCTCATAAAAACATAACAGAACATAGCACATGGCATATTCCCAATATTTATCTTTTTACAAAGTACATTCACTCATTCATTCACTGCAATGTTATTTATCATAGGCCCTATCCTTGCTATGAGACCCTAGGATCCTGCCTATGAGACTATACACACAGAGAAGAGCAACACCCGTCCTGTTCACTATGGGACAGACAGCAAGGACTTGTAAAGAGATAAGAACCTCCTGCCATATCAGACCAGGGGCCAACTGGAGGGTATGTGGGAGCACAAAGTATGCCCACTGGTCACGGCTCAATTTCCATCAGCAAAGCAGAGCTTAGAGTAAAACTAGGCAGGGGCGATGTGATAGCATTGTATCTGGGGGATGGCCATGCTAACATGTGTGTATACATTTTTAAGGATCAATAATGCATGTATGAGCATGCTTACTTTCTGGAAGGATAACTCCAGGCTGTTGATTCGCTTAGTTTCACTTTTATTGCTGTGACAAAAGTCCATGGCAAAAAGCAATTTAGGGGAAAACAGGGCTTATTTTAATTTATAATTTTATGCTACAGTCCATCATGTGGGGAAATTAAGGCAGGAACTAAAGGTATAACTATGGTTATATCATAGTCACAATAAAGAACAAAAATGCATGCATGTTTGCTTGCTTACTTGTGCTCAGCTTGGTTCCCACAGTCATACAGCCCAGCACACCTTGCCTAGGGAATGGTTCCATCCACAGTGGGCTGGGTCTTGTACATAATTAACAGACAAGGCAATCCTCCACAGATATGGCCACAGGCCATTCTGATCTAGACATTATCTCATGAGAACTCTTCCCATGTGACACTCTAGATGAGGTGATAATTAAAACTTGATCACCACATGATCATATGGTAATTATCTGTGGACTCAGTCACCTTACCTTTCTATACCCATCTCTCTCTGGTACCATTCTCTAACAGATTTAGATGCTGGTGTTATCTGAAGCTTCCCAGAGAGAACTGACTTATGTATGGAGTTGATAAGTATTTCTTTTATCTTTTACATTTTCTCCCAGAAAAACCGAGAAACAAGCAACTGGTAAGCATTACCATACTAAATACCAGCAAGAAGTGTTACTATGCTGGTTTAGACGGACCTATTCACAGACTAGTGGACAGCAGCAGTATCTGCACATCAAGCAGGTATCTGGAGCCTTTGGGCAACTCCCCCGACCCATGGTAGATGCCACTTTTCAGAATTCAGCACAGGGAATTTACTTTCAGGAATTTATATGTATTCCCAAACTGCCCAATGGTTTTCACTTAACATTGTGTACAAAGTTTTATGATAGGAAACATTGAGAGTAATTCAATTACTCATTAACCCAACTTTAGACAAGACAGAAATAGAAAACCCTGTTTTTGGCATCAAGAAATGATAATATAAAGAAAACAGGTCTGGAAGCTGTGGTTCAGTCGATAGGGTGCTGGCCTAGCATGTGGGAAGCCCTGGATTCCATTTCCAGCTCTCCATAAACCAAGCATAGGGTGACTGCTTACAATCCCAGACATTGTACATGGAGACAGGAGAATTGAAAATTCAAAATCACTCAGATACACAGTGAGTTTTAAGGCCAGCCTGTGCTATTCGAGATCCATTTCCGGTTTAAATTAAAAAAAAAAAAAAAAACCTCCAAAGATAACACAACCCCTATAAACATAACCTGGTTTAACTTTGTAAATAAGCAATATATACGTTATAGTCACATAATCACACATAAATACATAAGTTATGACACAAACACATTTACATGTAGCCAGAAAAAGGTAACACTACAGCAAGAAAGAGCAGACACCCATCAAAGTGGTTGGCAGTTGATGTGGCTGAAGGGGAGCTATGGCTAGTTTGTATTTCATTTTTAACAGTTAACTGGTGGTTAGGAAGATGCTTCAGCAGGACCTGAGTTCAAATCCCCCAAACCCATGTAAAAATCAAGAGATGCTCCTATCACTCCAAATGAAGGTTGGTGGGGTTTCTTGAATGACAGTCTAGCTCCAGGTTCAGTAACAGACCCTGTCTCACAAGAATATGGTAGAGAGCAATAGAGCAAGGAAGTGGATGAACACACATGTGTGTCCTACCTCCATGTACACATTAAGTGATTTTGCTATTCTGCAAATGAACCAGGGCATTGTATATGCTGGGCAATCCTTCCACCTCTTTGAGCTGCATCTCTAACACCTTCACCTCAGTATTTAAATACTGCAATCTGAACAAACATGACAGTAAGCAGGCTCCTGAAGACCGCAGAGATCTCTCCCACTTCCACAGGAAAGAGGAAGAGGATGTTTTCTCCACATAGTTCTGCAGGCTTGCTCACAGCCACTCCCTAAGTGCCTTATCTTGGAAAATAATCATAACATCCAGTCTCTTATGGGAAGGATTGCATGTTAATCAAAGTCCCACAGGGAACTATTTCTCAAAGCTGCCCATGGCCCTCCCTCCTCTTGGTGTTCTGTTATCAAATTTCCTCTTCTCTTCTCCTTATTGATGCCTCCTCCCTTTGTCTATCACCAAAGCCTCCCGTGGATGGCTCTGGCCCATGTACAGTCCAGCCTATGCCATCAGACTGTCTGCTTCTCAGCTCCCCGCAGGATGACTTCTTATAAGGGAACTGAATTTTTCACCAATGCTATTGGCCACACGCTGGCCCTCAGCACACACTCTGTTTTTGTGCTTATTGGCAAAGCCCACAGCTTCTCTCCGGAGCCTGGGGAGGTGACAGAGGCACACCTATGAGCAATCTAATTCCACGCACTTGCTGCAAGGAGCCGATATCATTACAGCAAAGGCTTCCCTCTTGCTATATTGATTTTTATATTAACAATAAAAGACAAGCCGGTCCCCTAGCGAGAGAGGCTGTAAAGAGAATATGAACTCCTCACTTTCTTCTGGGCCTGCAATCTGTGAATATTCTTAGGTTCAAATTCCTGCTTTGTCACACTTGCTCGGCTCCTTCCAGGCCAGGAGGGCTCTCAGGTCTGTGTAAGGTGGCTCGGAGCCAATCTTTAGCCAACGACTCAACACTGTCTTCCATGTTTCCACTCTGTCCAGACTCAGCAAGCTTAGCTGTTCTCAATGAATAGTCTTCAGACTCCTGTTTCTTCATTTTCTCCACATGGAGCCAGGACACCACAGAGATTTTTCTCCTGGAACTGACATATAAACTTGGCATTTTTCTTCACGTTTTCTTCTGGGCGGGCTCCCCCTGAAGATGGCTGTTAGTGAGTTAGCTTGTTTGTCCCTGATTACATTGTCTCCCTCCAGATAGGAAACTTGCAGAAGCGAGATTCATTGAGAACATGAGGCAAAGCACTTGAAAACACATGAGGTAGATGAATGGATGCATTTTCTTTTTATTTTAGTGGTGATCTTATACTCTATAAGCACAAGACTCCATAGGGCAACAGGGAAAAGAGAAAAATCAAAGAATACCCAACATATGCTTTATCCAAAGCATAAACAAACAGGTGCTCATAATATTAATTAAAATACCACTCATTAAATATGGCAAAAGGTCTTCTGGTATGGAGATTTCGTCTCAGTTTCTTGTGGTCCTTGGACTTCCTAAGTCTTGGAAGTGAGGTCTTCAGGACAGTGAGCACAGAGGTGGATAGTTTGGTGACTCACCAGGCACTGACTGCCATATGATAGCCTCATCATGGCAGAGAGTATGCTTGCTCATACTCATTGCTCAGAAGGTTGGCCCAGCATGTCACAGTGTTATAAGCCACTCCAAAAGTTTCTGGCTTAAAACATTTATTTTGCTTATGAATCTGTAATCTGGACAGGGCTCAGCCACAGCATCTGTCTCTAGCTGAAGTGGCACAAATGCCAAGGAGAAGTTAGGCTCATTCATTCTTAATTCTAGGAGTTTGGTTTTCAGTTGGATGGAGGCCATGGCGCTTGCTTATGACCACTACATAGGGAGGAGTGAACTTCTTCCCATCATGGGAACCGAGCTCCCAAGTAAACCACCCCAGAGAGGGGCTGGTGGATGCCTGCCATTGGTCTTACAATCATACAGTGTCACCAGGTCATTCCAGTCAGTAAGTCCCAGAGGGTCAGAACGAATTCTCAGATCCTCCTGGCTTATGGCAAAGTCTATAAAACTCTGCAGGATCGTAAATACCATAGTGGAAATATTAAATGAGCCAAGAGCCCCAGAACTTCATTCCAAAGACACATAATGTCAGGTCTTTTTTTTTTTTTTTTTTTTTTTAACTTTATTTATTTATTTATTTATTTGCCTTGGTGTTTGCCTGGAACTGGAACTACAGACAGTTGTTAGCTGCCATGTGGGTGCTGGGAATCGAACCAGGGTCCTCTGGAAGAGCAGACGGTGCTCTTAACCGCTGAGCCATCTCTCCAGCCCCATGTCAGGTCTTTAAAAGGATTTCCCTCTATACACCTCCAAATTTTTTTAGAAAAAGGTCTTTGATAGAATGTGGTCTTTGATTTTAAAATTCATGGAGATATTTATAATCCTGTTTATGTAAATATATTTATTTATGTATAATTGTCCACATATAACTATAAATTTATATAATTATACTTATTATAACTATAACTGTATATGCAAGCCATGAGAAAGGCACAGAGGGCCTTGAATGCTTTATCTTGGACCTTTCTCCATAAAGAAATAAACTATAAAGTGCAGTCTCAAAACCAGGACATCCACAGTGATTCCATTTATTTCCTTTATCTCTCGAAGCTCAGAGTTTGAATTCTGCTCACTATGTTTGCCTATGTGTTCAGTTTAATACAATCCCATCACAGCTGTGAGCTGGGAGATGACCACTTCCACTCAACATACAGAGAAGCAGCCTTGACTAGGACCTCTCCTGATGCTTGTTGGGGACCATATCCTTCCCCAGCATCAGTTCACACACCCCCCCCCCAGTGCCTGGCTATCACTGACTCCTTATCCACTTTAAACTTCATGCCTTTTTAATGGGGGATTCACAGACTATGCCACCTTTTGGATAAATTTATCAGTCCCCACAATTCATTCAGTGTCTCATTCATGTTTCTACACAAATCTGTAACTTGGTTGCTTTTCACTGCTGCATAGTATTCCACGATGTACATGTACCATTTCCCATTGAAAGACATACCAAAACTTTTAATCATAAAGAAGACATGAGAGAAAAAGAAAGAGTCTGGGTAGTTATTTCTCAAGGATGATGCCTGGGGTAGATGACAAGTGACATGCCTCTGTAGCCATCTTGGCTTCAGAACAGAGTAAATAAGCTCTTCAAAGGTCTCTGATGGGCTTCTGTGGGTTTAGTTTAGCTTGGATTGGATTCTACTGCAGAAAGCTGAGGTTTTCTACTTAGCACATTCAGGGGCAAGTGCTGCACAGCTCCACTGCAGCAGACACTCGTGATGGCATCTAACTTCTCAGAAACCCATTTTAAAGGCTGTTTTTAATATATATATATATATTATTTTTTATTTTATGTGCATTGGTGTTCTGCCTGCATACATGTCTGTGTAAGGGTATCAGATCTTAGAGGTACAGACAGTTGCGAACTGACATGTGGATGCTGGGAATTGAATCTTGGTCTTCTGGAAGAGCAATCAGTGCTCACAACCTCTGAGCCATCTCTCCAGCACTTAAAGAACATCCTTAATAAATGACAATTTCAACTCCAGAGTGTGTGGCTGTTAACTGTGCTTTAAATAACACATGAGAATGAGCCAAATAACGAGAAGGATAAAGGTAGACTGAGTCCTGTCTACTGGAGGCTGAAAAATTTTTCAGAAGGGGCTGATAAGAGGGCTTGCTGTTCTGGCAGAGGACAAGGTTTGTTTCCCAGCATCTGTGTTGGGAGCTCTGACCTACACACACACACACACACACACACACACACACACACACACACACACACACATGCACGCACACAGGCATGCACGCACGCACGCACACATACATGCACACACACACATACACACACACATGTACACACATGCACACAAATAAAAAAAATAAAACTTGTTAAAAAATTTCAAAGCCAGATGAGCTGGTGCACACTTTTAAAATCCCAAAAGTTGGGAGAATAGGAGTGTAAGGCAGGTAGATCTCTGTAATGTTTGAGGCTAACCTAGTCTAAATAGCAAGGTTCAGGAGAGTCAGGACTGCATACTGCGACCCTGTCTCCAAATGACAAACAATAACCTTCAAGCAGCAGGCACGTATCCGATCCAGCAAAAGTCAACAGCACTAAAAGTGACTCAGAATGCAAAAGGAGAATAAAAACCAGGGAATGTCCAGGCAGCCTCACTTGATCTCACACTCGACTGTGGCTTTGATAGTGAAATAAAATGGATCGATTTTATGACAGAAGCGATTCATCCGAGGACAGTTTTCAGACAAACCACAGAACAAAGCAGAAGGCAGACTATGCCTGCCGGGGATACAGGTTGAGTTTTACCAGACAGCGTAGATTTAGAATTATTTCCTTTTGTTCTTTAACATCCTCAGGATCCCCTATCTTTATGCTGACTTTTTTTTTTTTTCTGCACACGCTGTCACCCTCTAATGCTTCTGAACCTCCTACAAGCTCATGAGAATGGTGAAGACAAGTGAGATCCATCCCTTATCTGTCCCAGGTGGTCCCAGACAAGAAGGGACAGGGATGTGTGTTCAATTGTGCTGCAGAGTACCCAGTCCTTCGCTTTTTGTTTACAGAAATTGCTTCTCATCCTTCATCGAAGACTTAGTGAACTGCCAGTCAAGCCAGGAACTGAGAGCCAAGGTTGGGGGATTCTTAATTTTGAAAAGAGTGAGGTGGAATCAGAAAGGGTGCTGGGTCCAGAGACCAGCCTGATCTCAGCCATTACAAACTGGTGATAACTAGTGCCTAAGACATCTGCTCCTAAGCACTTTGGCATAAGCAAACCTGGAGTCTGAGCCTGGGGGCCTTAATGAGGACAAAGTCTGGATACAGCATTCCTAGACTAGCAAGAGACCACTGCCTGCACCTGCGGACAACAGCGAATCAAAGCCCTTTCCCTTGGCTGGGAGGAAGGTCTGGGATAAACTTATTTAAGGTCTTCCCCTCCATAATAAAATTGAACTTGCTTGTTTCAACTCTTTCCTGGAGGCTGTGTCCTTGCTTTTGTGACACCTTTTCCCCTCCCCCAAGGGGAAAAGCAGGACCCTGAGCATAGAGTCAACTCCAACTCCTGACCCCAGGCCTAACATGTTGGTGTGGGCATCGGTCCCTCTATCAACACTCTGGCTGGGTCTTTATTATCAAATAAGGGAGGTTCTGGTACCTAACTTTGGCCTAACCTCACATTAATCTCTTCCTTGCAAGTCCTTCTAAAGGTTGAAGATGACTTTTGTTGCTGATCACTGAGGAAGCTCAATATATAAAGAATAGGACCATCGGAGCCAATATAGATTCAACACAGTATGACCAATATCATAATAACTCCCTCTTACCTGGTTGTCCTACCCTGAGTCACAAAGGTAGGGTTTTCAGATGCTATCCACACTATCTTCTGAGACATCATCCTTCAGCTCACAGACTCGGCGAGGCTGAATAGCCAGGGTGTCCTGAGAGCTTACACGCAGATGCACATCATGTGTGGCTTTTTCACAAGGTACCAGAGATTGGACTCAGGTCCCTGTGCTTACACAGCTTTTACCAACCAAGCCACTTTGCCCTGTATACAACAGCCAAGCCCTTCTATTTCAATTCACACACAAGTACCTTCCTGACACTGCATCCAAAGATTCTAGCCCATTACATAGTTTGCAGAACATCTCTCAATCATCATGTGAGTATGTTCAATCTATTGATAAAACCTTAAGTTTTGCCTGTAAGTTAAAGCTGAGAAAAATGAAATACTTTTTTTTTTCATTTAAAGTTGTTTAGCTTTTTTTTTTTTTTTTTTTTTAATGGCATGCAATTAGCTGAAAACAGACGTGAACTCAGCAGGGTTTCAATTATGTTATGGATGCTGGTCCCTAATTTGATACACGGCTATAATTAAGAATGTAATTAATTCTTGAAGTTGTACTGATGTCATCAGCCACAGAGCACATAATGACCCTTGTTGTTCTTATACAAAAGCCTTTTGGCAAATCAAATGACTCCGGGGGAAGGATTGTTTTTTGTTCTTTGTTTTTTTTTCTTATCACTTATATACATAAAATGCTTTCTGATGGGCAGCTGGCCAATAGGTTGGTTCCATGTAAAGACCCATGAGAAAGCAAACATCAAGGCTTTCATGGTATATACTTTCCAGGGGCCTGGGAATAGGGTCTCTGGAGTCCAATAAGACTGAAGAGGAAATATCAAAATGGGTCCTCTGAGGAATCCATCCTTAAACTGTAGTCTAGTTCAGTATCTTTACTAAACATCTTTCTGGCTGCTCCATAGGATTTAGGGTCAGGACCCTATGTGAGGGTACGTTTACTCCCAAGTCTCAAAAGCCCGACTTCAAGCTGGCATCTAATGTGCCCTTAGGAATCATCCTATGCATGTATAAACAAGCGAACATGTTTTGCCTCATCTCAACAGATCTATAGTGTGTGTGCATATGTATGCATGCACATTTGTGTGCTTGCATATATGTGCAAATGCTTGTGTAGTATGTGTGCATGTGTGTGAAAATGCCTGCATGTGTGCATATGCTTGTGTGTGGTGTATGTGTATACATGCATGTGCATGCACTTGTGTGTGTGTTGGTTTTCTGGATTCTTGATACTTTTGTGATACCCCCCTCCCTTGTGTTTTATCACCTGGTACTTGAGCAAGAAGCGTCATGATCTGAATTCCTAAACACTTAGTAAACATTCCTGGCTCAGACAGAGAAATCTGTTACCAGTTGAGTTAACCCTCAGTCCGTTGTTCTTTTTATTATATTTTACCACATGGAAACCCAGCGGCGACTGGCTCTGTCTCCGGAACAGACCAGTTAGGAAGGGAGAAAGTTTTGTGTAGGAGAAAAGAAAAAAGCCAATTGCAGGACAGGAGTTGATGAGAAGAGAGAGGCACCCACCTAGGAGAACAGTGTGAACTGTTTGGTTCTGAGCACCCAACAGCTCTGCATGGGAATTGAAGATGCTTTAGAAACAACTATGGTTCAAAGGAAACAGCAAAGAAAAAAAAAAGACAAAAAGAAAAACAAACCCCACAAATCTCTCCACGTTACATAACTGCATTAACATGTGTACAGACAAACTCAGAAAATTGAGGTCAGGTAGATGGATTGCCCTGATTTTGTCTTTTGGTAATGGGATCGCAGGTGCAAATTATGTTAATTTTTAAAGATAACTAATTAAATAATTGTATAAATTCAAGTGAGTTACTTGAGGTCCAGGAAGAGGGTCTGTTTGGGAACAAGGGTTATGATTAAACCAATTCTACACCTGGGCTCCTAGAATGATAGGATCAAAATGAGAAACCTCAACCAGTTTTAATGACAGAAAATTAAAAAAAAAAAATAATGATACTGCAAGAGAAATTGGTCAACAGGGGCTTCAGTTTAAGCTGCACCTTGGTATCTCTGTGTCTACACAAGCTGTTTGCATGATTTCTGGTGAAAACTCCATCACCGTCCCTACCACCTTATGTTACATCATCCTTAAAGATTCCATGACCCTGATCAGTGCCCCCAGCTAGAGATAAGCTAGGGACCATTTACATCGGAACCCTAATATCTCTCCTTGCATTCATAGCAAACATCCATCCCTTCTCAGCTGAAGGCTGAGAATTCCCAGCTTCATCTCCCACAGCTATCTTGGATCTCTTCCTAGGTCTCTACATGGATTTCTTAGAAGGACCCCAGTGGCTGGACTTTCTGCCCACCCTGTTACATGCTGAACTCACTGTTACTACTCACACTTACCAGGACCATAGAAAAAGTCATACACTGGGTGTCAGAAAAATATAAATGAAGAGTGGTTTATTCAATTCAACACAGCTCCTGCTTCCAAGACTCCCCTTTGGCTTTTCCACCCTCGGAACAGGCTCCACTGATCCTCCTATAAAGAAGAGAGAGAACCCCCAAATGCCAAATAATTTATAAGAAGTCAGGCAGCTCTGCCAAATGGGGGAATTAGGGCCATTATCCCCCTGGGATTCTCTGTGATTCTTACCAGCTCCTTATATTTACTTATAGTTTTTCTTTTATAATGCAAATGATTAAACCCAAGGCCACATACATGATAGGCAATTGCTCTACCACTAAGCTACATTCTCTATCTTTTATTTTAAGATAGGGTCTCACTAAATTACCCAGTCTGGTCTTGAACTCACTCTGTAGCCCAGGCAGGAGTTAAATATTTCATCGTCCTGCATCTACCTCCCAAATGGCTCTGTACCACCAGACTTGGCATCCCTTTTCTTTGTAAATTATTCTCTTATATTCACTTTTTCGGTGTACTAGTATGATCCTTACTATGGGTTCCTTTCCTTTTTAGGCATGTTATAACAGCTTTACAACTACAACCTTTCACAGCCTCCCCGCCCCACATTCAATCTTAGTGCTCTCCCCCTGCCCACATTCAAGGATGTAGCTATGACTTTTCGAAACTTTAGACCTTCCCACTAGCTGCCACTCCAGTGCAGAGTGATTGCCTCTAAAGGTTATGATTAGTCCATTCTGATCATCCAGGTACAAGCTCAAAGGGGTCCTTCCAGAAAGCCTAGTCCATCCTCACTTCGGGTACTTTCATGCCCTCCATTTCAATGCCAGGTACCATATACTACAGCCTCGGGGCTGAACAGCACCTGTGATTGTCTGCATAGCCATCGTTCTCCCTGTTTCTTTCACCGTCACTGGGAGACAGGAGTCCAAACAATTGTATGTATCCTGTGGCTGCCAGGCAAACACACCATTGAGAAACAGATGCATTCTTACAAAGGTCCTTCAGAGTCTGCTCTTCTGCAGATGCCAAGATAGAAGCTACTCTGGGTCTTTCTCTAGTCTTTGGTATAGCCTGCTATCCTTGGCTTACAGAAACATCACTTTGATCTCTGCCTGTTGCTGCTCCGTTGCCTCCTTGATGGGTTGTTTTCTTTTATGGTTTATTTTTATTTTCTATTGTATGAGTGTTTTGCCTGAATGTATGCCTGTGCACCACACACACGCAGTCAGTACTCTCAAGAGGTGGGAATGAGATGTTGGATCCCATAGAATTCAGAGGGTATTGAGCTGCCATGCGGGTACTGTGAACTGTGCCTATGTCCTTGATAAGAGCAGCAAATGCTCTTAACCAGTGAGCCATCTCTTCACAGGAGTGTGGGCGTAACACTACCTCTGTCCTGCTTGGCAAATCCTCTGGATTTCTTGGGTTCTCTTCTTGTGACCAGCTCTTAAAACTAGAGCCAGCTGTGTCCCAGTGTTACATCCAGTTATTTTAATATAACTGCAAAGTTTATTAAATTAAGCTCTGTTCTGCCATTCATGGCAGAGATGAATGTGGGGGGCACTAGCCACTATACAACTTAGTTTTCGGTAATGTGGGGGTCTTGCTGTCCAGGCTGGCATGGAACATCCAGTCCCCATGTCTTAGCCTTCCAAGTGCTGAGATTATACATATAGTCAGTGGGATCTTTAGAAGTTGAAAAATAAGTGAGCCAGGGAACCTTTGGCCACTGACATGTTCAATAGTTGTGAATGGGCCAGCTCATTTGGCTAATTCATGCTTTCAGTAAAGAAAATACACAGGCTCCTAGACTGCTCAAAAACCCACCTGAAGAGTAAACAGTGAGATTATCCACAAAGACAGAAATGGACAACACATTTCTTCCTTTTTTATTCTCACTCTAGGGGTATTTTTGGCTCAAACATTAACTGATTGAAGTAACAGATTTCTCCACTGAGATAAAAGTCCTTTGATCTCTGAGAGATTCTTGTTTGCTTTTTCTGCCAAGAGCTATTAAATAGATCCCGAGTTCAAGTGTCTCCCAGGGGGTCTGGACATTTCTAGGGTTTCCCATCCTTTCTTCTCAGCTGTGAGTGATGGATTTAATCAAGTTCTCAGACAACTTATGGAAAGAAAGAAATGGTTCACTTCCAAAGAAGGGCAGGGCTGATTTTTTTTTTCCTTTATGGGAACTCATAGATTCTCTTCAGGGGACTCATATATATATATATATAAACCAATCCCCCCATGCTGGGACATTTTTTTTTGCCTTTCTCATTATAACTCAGTATTACCCATGCTGATTTTATGTGGTGGTGACCATAGTGGCTGGTCTGCACACATCATGCTGGATAGAAGGGAGATCCACAGCTCCTTCTGGCTTCATAACTGAATCCTGACTTGGCCACTTGCCCACAGCTTTTGTTGCTTCATTTACAACCCAGGGTGTTAGGTGCTAATTGAGGTAATTGTCTAGAGAGAGTTTTGATCTTGCATGACTCCCTCACACACACATGATATTTCTGCTTAAATTCTGTCCATTCTAGTGCACAATCCCCACCAGCAAAGACCCTGACTCCTTGACTATATAGGAAAAGAGAAAAAAAATTGCCACAATCCCTGGGTACTTAAGGCCTCTGAGCTAGGAACTCTGTCATCTTTGGATCTGTGGAGGCAGTGGACAGTGGCTAGTTGGACTTCCCATGTGGAGATGAGGCCCTGGTATCCAGGATGATTCTGTCACTGATGCCAACCAGGAAGTGACATCACAATGGTCACTTAGCTTCCCTGTGCTCCATGGGAACATGGGAAACATGGTGTGCTCAGGAGATGGGATAAAAAAGGAGCATGGATGCTGGAAGCATGGCCAAAGAATGAATGACAAAAGATCTCACTCTACATGAGGATGAGTGTGTCATCATAATCCCATGCAAATGAGAAGGAATCTACACTGAAAATAGTGTTCTAGGGAGTTGCCAACAGCCTAGACCTGCTCAACCCTCATCTCTGGTCATTTATGGCCTCTGCCCTTCTATGGGGGACACCTGTGACCTGTGAAAAAGGAACGGCTCACTCTTTTTGGCTATCCAAACTGCAGTGGGTGGACAGTGAATGCAAAAACACCTTGACAAGGTGCAGAGCATCAGGGATGGCAGAGTGCTTAGTCCTAGATGGGGTGACAGTGTTGCCACCGCCAGGATGGTGGCACCTTCCAGAGGCTTTGAGTTGCCTTTTATCCTGCTTCTCTCCATCTACAGCTCTGAATTCTCAGGCTCCCTGGCTTGCAGCTCCATCCCTCCACCCTCTGCCTCCACTGTCACAAGGCTGTCTTCCCCATATGTCTGTGTTCAAGCTCGTCTATTCATTCTTTTCTAAGGACACTCCTCATCTTCTAGGCCATTGTAGTAACTAGTTACTTCCACAAAGACATATCTCCAGTAAGATTACATCCTGAGGTTCTGGGTGAACATGATGCTTTGAGGATCATGTAAAATGTAACAAACATTGTAAAATGTTACAAACATAGAAAACCCAGGAGGGAGGATGTTAAAGGGTTTCCATGGGTACCTTGATCCGGCTCCACTTAAGGTCTCCATTGTTAGGCTTTGTGGATGATGAGCTCTCTCTGTGGGCTACCTGGAGTTGGATTTCTGGCACCTGCCACTTCGAATCCTGATTAATCCAGTCTGGGTTAGATGGAGGCTGAAGGATGTAGTGTAGCTTCTGACTTAAGAAGAGTCACCTCTGACAACATTCAGGAGCAAGCAGAACAAGTACTTGGCAGAGGTGGTGAAGGGGATGAGGACACTGTAGTGAGTTCATTGCAGATGTCAGAGCTCGGAAGGCTCACTAGATCTCAAGGATAAGACAGTTGGGAGGGAAGGCCGAGGAACCCTGATGAGGAGTGGCAGAGTGTGGCACAACTGGGTGGCACCTCATGCCCATGTGGCCATGTTTCTTCCACGGTAGAGAAAGGGGGCAGATAAGTCATTCAGAACAGACCACAAATGAGCTAAATGCACTTCCGGGCACATCTAATTGACTTGACCAACATTCGGCGTTAACTCTGTCACTATGGCAACACTTTCAGACTTTTCCCTTTAGAAAACAAAGGCAAGGGACAGAGAGAGAAAGTGGGCCACCTTTAGACTGGCCCTCGCTGGATCATTTCAGTGAGAGAAGGGGTACTGATGCCTCCTGTGCACATGGATATAGGGGGCAAGGCACAGCATCTTGTTGAAGATGCGTCATAGGCCATAGTCACCCTGAGTAACTGGAAGCCAGTCATGGAAGTGAGATGAAGACCATAAGTGACCACCCTTGCCTGAGTTAATGAGCTAGACAGCTGTGGGGGACCTTCTTCATCAGAGTGTAAAGGGGTATTGGCTAAACCCGTAAAAGCATTTGGAGCAGGGAAGCAGAAACCCGGTTCCTGAGATCTTGGTCTATGTTCATCATTAAAATAGTTCTTTGGGGGCTGGAATGATGGCTCAGTGGATATAAGTGCTAACTGTTCTTCCAGAGGACCCATATTCAATTCCCAGCACCCACATGCCAGCTCACAACTGTAACTCCAAGAACTGACTGACATCCTCACACAGACTTTTATATGCAGGTCAAACACCACTGCACGAAAATAAATTATTTAAAATAAAAAAAATGTTTAATGGACTGAGGTGACAGTTTAGTAAAGGGCTTGCTGTCCAAAAAGCCAGGCACAGTGGCACATTCCTATATGTGTTGGGGGATGGAGACAGAGGCTTTCTAGGACTTGCTGGTAGGAGAGTCTGGATGATCAGTGAGCTCAAAGTTCAGTAAGAGACCATCTTCGAAACAGAATGAAGATTTGTTGAGGAAGGCATTCAACACTAGTCTCTCAGCCCACCCATGCATCTGTACACACGTGTATGTACTTATGAAACACACTCTCACAAAGCAGCGTTAGTGTTTGCAGGACACAGTGGCGTGCATAGCTGCTATCCCAGTAAAGGGAATGTTAAAGCAGGAAAATGGTGAGTTCAAGGCTACACACACACGCACACACACACACACACACACATATATATATATATATATGGGGGGGGCTTGGTCTTAAAAATCAAACTTGGCTGATGAGATGGTTCCCTGGGTAAAGATTCTGCCAAGCCTGACAACGTCAGTAGGATCCTCAGGGTAGGTGCACATGGTAAAGAGAGCCCACTCCTACAAGTAGCCCTCTTGACCTCCACAAGTGGCGTTTGTTGGGTATTTTGTCACAGCCTCAGGAAAAGAAACTAAGATATGTGTGCTATGAGAAATTCACTTTATTTTTTTAAAAAAAGTGTATTAATGTATGCTGAGTGCCTGTCAGTCAGTTACTGAAAACAGTGACCCAAGGCTCTGTCCATAAATGGCCACAAGTCAGACATTAATTAAGGGAGACAAAGAAGGACATGGCTTTTCTCTCTTTTCACTTCGAGCGCATGTGCCAATGGTGCATCTTTGAATCCAACTTCTTCCCACCTGTGTGTGCACAACAGTGTATTGACCCAGGCAGCAATGCCCTTGTGGTGACAGAGAGGATCTATTTCCTACGACTTCTGTTCTCTCATCTCTCTGTTACCACGATATGACAAACATCCCCAGTAACTCTCCTCCCCACCTTTAGAACTGAGAGTGCTCTCCATCATTGTTCAGGGTGTGGAAGAGGCTCTGTTGATGAGATGCTTGCCTGGTATACAGGAAGCTCTGAGTTCAATCCCCAGGACCCTCCAGTACTGGACGTGGTGGTACATGCTGCTAATCCCAGCATAGAGAGGTGGAGTTAGGATTATCAGAACATGAGACCCTATCAATTAAATCAGCTAATCAATCAGTTAAAATGGTCACTGAACCTAAAAGCCAGTCTGTCACATGAAGATACAACCTCAGCCAAGGTGATGGGACCAAAATAGGCTCAGAGTTCTGACAGCAACTAAATTCCAGCAGAGAGAGCCTCCAGCCTGTGCACAGTACTCAGGGGACACTCCTTGGAGGTTATCAGAGGTGTTAACCAACTGCTTGTGTCAGGTCTCCAATCTCTCCTCTCCCTGGGGAAGTAGAGGCCTGAGACCTTCCCCAGTAAAAGAAAAGAGGGGAGAATGTTCCTCTGTGCATCATCAAGTTGAGGTTTACTGAGCAACAACGACCTGCCAGATGCAATTCCAGCTTCACTTTTATCCAGTGGTACACTGATGGCCACCTGTAAGGACCATCAGCTGACTTAGGCAATGAGCGTTCTGATAATGAAGTAAACTGAGCATTCCCAAGTCTGATTCACTAGGGCCACAAGAAAACTGGCAGACAGTGTGTTTCACAAGCTCAATAACAAACACAGGAGAATTAACTTCCTGAAGCTTAAGCAGAGCTTAAGGGAATGGGTGGGTGCAAAAAAGACACAGTTGTAGGTTAACACCATGAGAAACCATCGGGCTGGTGCAATCAAGAACTGTCTTAGACAAGATGTCTGCCTTAGCAATTTTCCAAGTTTCGATCATAAAATACAATGACTGGGGTAAGTTAAGAAAAAAATGATGTATTTTAGATCACAGGCATGGTCCATAATGGCAAGAAGTCAAGGCAGTGGTCCCAGGAAGAAATTGGTCACATCACATTCACACAACATGCATATTTGTGCTCAGCTCACTTTCACCCCATATGCAGTTCAGGATCTGAGCCCAAGGAAAAGTACCAGGCCCAGTATGCAGGTCTTCCCATCTCAATTAATGCAATCAATAAAAGCCCCTGCAGGCATGTCCAGAAGCCTGGCTCCCAGGTGACTTTATTCAGTCAAGTTTATGATTGACACTCACCATCACCAAGGCTAAATGGTAGCTGCAAGAACTATACTCAGTGTCTGAGTCCCAGCTGTTGAAGCCACGCTCTGTGGATTGCCTTTGGTTATTTCTCAATGATCCTGTTTTGAAGACCTATCAACCTTGGACATAATCATGAACTTCCTAGGCTACCCTGCTCTCATTGGACAGATCTGAGTCATGTGACTTCCTGAAGCACTAGGTGACTAAACCTCTATCCAAGAGATGAAGAGTCAAGAGGAACGGCTCCCCCTGGGGAGGAGTGAATGAAGGGCCCATAGTGAGGGCAGAAATGACTTCTGGCAGTAAAGAAAAAGGTGGAGCACCTGTCACAGACCCTCAGGGACTCATGAACTGAAGACAGAAAGGCCTGGTCTAAGGCCTAGACATAGCTTGACATAGCTAAGTGCTCACTCAAAAAATTTAAAAAAAAATAGAAAGAAAGAAAAGAAAAAGAATTTTAAAAGTCAAAACGCCATTAAGAGATAATGTGACTTTAGCTTTCCTTAATTATTAATAGACTTTGAGGAATAATTTAGAGCTAAATTACAACCGGATGGAGAGATTCATAATACATGTGGGTCACAGGAGATTATGAAAATATCTGGCCTCATTTTCATATCACCTGACAGAAATTCATCCAGGAAAGTACCATGAAACATAATAGTGAACATTAATATATGGCCCCCTAGGAGCTACTCCCCCCCCAATCCAGAGTTAAGGCTTACAGTTTTATGCTTAGGCAATTCCCAACATCTTTACTCAAACAGTGCTGATTCTCTAAAGCTAATAGTGGTTCCCGCTTGTGCTGTTTGTGTCTTCTGACAATTTGCCATTTCTCTCTCCTGTCTAACTTAGGAAGGAGATGATTTTAGAGCCCCCATTTTGCCAGGATACAAGGAAGAGCCAGTCTTTGAAGCCAGAGGGTAAGATTCAGCCAGTTCCATGGATCCATGGGTGGTTAAGAAACCTGAGGACCACTGCACTCCAGAAGATTCAGAACCTTAAAAATGCTGGAACATACATGGAGTTTAATGGCAAAGACCTGAAATCTTAACACCGGGGAGGTGGAGGCAGGGGGATCAGTGGTTCAAGGTCATTCTGCTACACACCAAGTTGGAGACCAGTCCATGATGCATGCCACCTTTTCTCAAAATAACAGCAGCAGCCACAAAACACCTGGAGAAACATCTTGGTAGGAAGCCTTCTGCCATTCATCCTGTAAGCCTTTCATAAGAGTTATCAATCACCTTCTCAATCTATGAGGCCAGCCATGCCCTCTTCTCTCACACCTAGAATCCCAGTTTCCTTGAGGCTAAACCCGCTGACTAATGTCCAGGCCTTTTGCAACATAAAATTAGATCACAAAGCCCCAGCTCTTGATTCTGCAACAATGTAATTTTTGCAGAAAGCATCAGTGAGTCTATCGGTTCTTGTTTTTCTCTTAAACCAGAGCACTGATGCAATTGGTAGTTGGAAATCCAAGCCACCATAACAGTTGACAACACTTGTTCGTTGTTTTTAATATGCACTTCCCAGAGGCTTCAAAAAGCAGGATACTGAAATAAAATGACATAGTTGCCACTGAATTCCTGCTGTCACGTAAACCTCACACCTCCATCATGACATAGTTCTCCTTTGCCCTGTCTAAAAACCATTATGACAGAAAATAGCAGAAACCTGCAATAGTACATGGGTCTCTTGAATGGTTAAAGGTGTGCGTTCCAGAACAATTTGATTAATATTTACAAAACTTTGTGTGCTTGTTAGTTTTAAATGTTAACTTGCCACAACCTGGAATAAGAGAGAGGAACTTCAACTGAGAAATCTTGTAGATCTGGTTGGCCTGTGGGTCAGGAAGTGTCTACATTGTTAATTGGGAGAGGGAGGCTCAGCCCACTGTGGGCAACACTATTCCCTAGGCAGGAACTTTTGAGGAGGGAGGGAGGGAAGGAGAGAGTCACTGTATCCAAGAAATAGGCAGCAGGAGTGCTTCTTTCTCTCTGCTCTTGACCATGGATATGTTCTGACAACATTTACATTTGAGTTCCTGCCTTGATTTCCCCAAAGTGACAGGTGACAACCTAGAATTATAAGTCAAATAAACTCCATTCCCCTGCATTGCTTTTGGTCAGGCTATTTTACTACTGTGACAGAAATAAAGCTAGAACACATTCTGTAGTAATCATCATCACCAATCTGCTATCAGTTCAAGGCTGTGCCCATGGTAGGAGACCAAGACATCACCATTATACTGGAAAATTCTGTCATCATAGAAGTCATCAAAGACCTAGGTGTGGATAAAACTGGCCCTGAGTTCTCTCTGAAAACATTCAGTGATGGATTCAGGGGTCTTCCTAAAATAGGCAATTTATAAACTATGAGACTTCAGAGTACCATGGTGAAGGAGAAATCTTTTCTAACCACCAGCCAATTCTTCCATTAGAGAATAAGATAATGATGTTTAAATGTCACCAAGTGCCCGCTGTTTAACAGCTGTGGTTTCCTTATTTCAGATAATTTAATTTCCAATGGAGGAAAAAAAAGTTTACAGGAAACCACAAAACCACAACACGGAGCCGCAGAGTCATCTCAAGTTCTGTAGACACTTAATGTTTAGAGAAGGTATTGCATTGTAGGCTTGGGATAAATAGCAAGATTTGGGGGAACTTTGCACAGCTCTGGCAATTAAGGAAAACAGTGTAACTGCCAAGGTGATGTGAGATCAAAATAATTGAAATGTTAAGTCTCTTTCTTTTTGCAAATGAAATGCTCACACCTCTTACTGAAATGTCATACACATAGCTTCCAGGAAAGGCTAGCCAGACACATCAACATGGTCAGAATCACCCCCATCTCATGCCGTCATAACACCCCTTGCAATGAGTCATTCTTGCTAGTCCCAACTGGGGAATAATGCAAGGTTCAGAAACCAGGAAGAGCCTGGACCAGTTTCTCCTGATACATTTTGAGTTCCAGTTCTTATAGGGTCATTTTGTTTATAGTAATGTTTTCTTTTCCTTATGCATCAGGGAGCTGAAGTTACATATTTTGATATCTGTAGGGAGAAACTTGAAGCTACATGTGTATATCAGTGTCCTGGCAGCCAGGAAGAAATGGACACACATCCCAAGGTCATGGGAGAGGTTAGATGTTCTTCTTTCATTGTTTGGAAACACACTGATGCCTGTTCAGGTTAGGGGTGAGGTGTATACACATTATCCTAGCATCCAAAGATGTTTTCAGAGATCATGGCTTTTTTATAAATTTTTAAGATCTGAAGTATGGGAAGGTAATTCAGAAACCTCAGCATCTTTGGCTTAACCCAGCTAAACTATACAGCATCAGTCAGCCCAGAGAATGCTAACCCTAAGTATTACTCCATATGTATTTATATGTGTGCATGTTCACATGTGTGTGCACATGTATGTGAAAGCCAGGAAAAAACCTCAGATGTGCCATTTCAGAAGCCATTATTCTTTTCTAAAACAGTCTCTCATTTGTCTGGAGCTCTCCAAGCAGACTAGGCTAGGATGGCTGGCCAAGGAGACCAGGGATCCACCTGTCCCTGTCTCCCAGCACAACATGAAACATCATACCTAGCTTATCTCTTAGGTTCTGGGGACCAAGTCCTTATGTTGCTAAAGCAAGCACTTTCCCAAGTGAGCCATCTGTCTGACCCTCATTCTGCGTTTACAAAAGGCAAGATTGGGAGGGTTTTCTATTTGCCATGCAGATCTATTTCACTAGCCTCCATTTAAAGCAGGCTCTATCCAATATTGTTGTTGCTCAACACTTTCCATGCCCTTGAACACAGTCCTTACATAGTATCCCTATAACCTGTGCTTGAAGAAAGGATACTGGCAAGATAGCTCAGCTGGTGAAGGCATTTGTGGCCAAGCCTGATGACCTGAGTTTGATCCCAAGGATCTACATGATAGAATAAGAGAGCTCCCAATGATGTCTTCTGATCTCCATATACATGCCATGGCATGTATACACACACACACACACACACACACACACACATTCACTTACTAAATAAGTAAATGTAATTTTAAAAAAATCCACTTGTGTCTAGCAGTTATATAAGACCTGTTGATGAGACCAGGCCTGTCTAGCATTCTACTGACTTTTTTATTTAAATGTAGTATTCTGGTTCAAGCTCCCCAGGGACCAAGTTCTTACTCTTTTCCTGATTGAGAATTGTGCACTCATTTCCTCACCAGCATCTTAGTCACTTAGTATGAGATGCTTCGAGTTCCACAGACATCTAAAGAGTAACATGTGGCCACCCTCACAGAGCTACATGTCTGGAAGACAGGTGAGGTCCTAGGCCAGCAGGCCCCTCACCACCCCCCAGCAGTTTCCATTCAAATCTGCTTTTGGCAATATACACTTTCTGAAATGTCTCCCACTTCTTGCAGATGATTCCTGTCTAGAAAATGCCATTTTCATTTCCTGCCAGGGTGAAAGAGAACACAGCTTTGGGGCTCTTTGTGCCACTGTTTCCCATCTCTGACAGCATGACACTCCATGATCAACACTCTCTTGCTATTTTACTGCTAGGAGGTATAGCTTAGGAGCTCACTAAGATCTGAACTCAGGAGTAGAAGATGGAAGTCACATGTATAAACATGGCTGCCTGACACTTGGGGTTGATAGGTAGCAAGGAGCCCTTTACCAGTGTTTCTGGCAAAGTTGTGAGCTTTTAGAATGTAAGTTAATCACCCCGAAGACCCAGAGATATGAGTAAAATGCCAACACAGGGCTGAGATTCTGGGTCCCTGGACTTTCACATTAGTTCTACTACGGGCTGTCATGAAGATGTGTTCCTGCTCAGCCCATCAAGCTGTAAGCACAGAATAAACACTATACAAGAAACCAGTGCCACACTGGGGACATGACTCTACACAACGCTCAACAGGAGAGATCTATATGCACAAGGACCTTAAAATTAAACAGCGACTATAAAGATTAGCACTTGCTAACATAAGGAGGTAAGTCAAAACTATCAAGAATATGTTCTATAGGGCATAAAAATAATGGACCATGGTCTGTTACCAGGTGGGAAAGAAAACTTCCTAGGAGCTAAGCTAAGGACTTGGGCAAGCACAGATGTGAGCTAAGAGAGTCTGTGAGCAAGCAATATTAACTGCAGTATTCAAATTTTTCTCCCAAAGGAAAGCATTCCTTATTGTTTACATAATTAAAGAATGACTTAAAAACCAATGGATAAAAGGGACGGGGAGCACCAGGCATCTTCAGGGCTCACACACCAAATAATTCCACTTGCAAAATACTCTGAAAGCAGACTCCAGGGCAAGGAAGATGGAATGCAGGAGGTCTGGGTAAGGGGCTTAGGGAAGGGTTTTCACATTAGCTTTACCAGTGAGACAGAAGGAAGAGACCCCGTGGTTCAGTTCCCTTTGCTGCAGATCCTGCAGATGTGGCCCATGGCAAAGTACAGAGCTCTGCACACACTGAACCAACATCAGGGACCTGGGGCTGTTGGTCTCTTAGAACAGTTAACAGGCCAGGAGGAAACTGAAGAACAAAGAGGGGATGCTGAGGTTCCCCCTTTTAGGGCAATCTCCTGTACATCCTAATTGTCTCAAAATAAAAATAAACCTCAAACAAAAGAAGGAAATGGCCTAGAGGAAAGCTTTTGGCAAGTTAGAGGAGTAGGGACCAGGTTAGGAGGAGGGTTGGGGCTGGGACAGTAGAGAATGGAGAAGGTGGGAGATAGGGGAGGTCTGGATTGACCCAGACAACAAAGAAAGATCTTGGGGTTCAGAGGGAGCTGTATGTTCTTCAAGCTGCTTTCTGTCAACACCCTACAGCAGTGATTCTCAACCTATGCATTGTGACCCCACAGGGGTCACATATCAGATATCCTGCATATCAGATATTTATATTACAGTGCTTAACAGCAGCAAAATTATAGTTGTGAAGTGGCAACAAAATAATTTGATGTCTGGGGGTCCCCACAACATGAGGAACTGTACTAACGGGTCATAGTGTTAAGAAAGTTGAGAACCCGAGATCTGAAGTCACGTGGGTAGAGGGAAAGGTCAGCAGGTTGGAAATGTGCAGTATAGTCTGATCTTTAGTGTTCGGGTCTCGGGGAGCCCAACTGAGGCTCCTAGTCAGCACAACACACAGGGTGTCTCTGCCGCAGGACAGCAGGTGGCTGGCCAGGAGGCGACATAGCACCAGATACTAAAGTCATAAAAAGTGAATTATTTGTCAGACTTTTCTTTCTTCTGTCTTATGCTCGTTTACTTTTTTAATGCTGAATTACAGGCAGGGCAGGAAGGACTTTCTCATTGGTTTTGCCAAGCTTAGGGTCTAGTGTAGAATTGCTCAACCCCAAAGTAGAGGATTACAACATAATAATAACATAAACCATGATATTGTTTTGAGAGTTTTCCTTTGGAATCATGTAGATCTCAGGAGGTAAAAATAACAACAGCCAGGCAGAGCAGTTGTGGCAATCAACTTTAATCCCAGCACTCAGGATTAGGGTTGGGCAAAGGCAAGCGGATTTCTGTGAGTTCGATGCAAGTCTAGTCCACAAAGCAAGTTCCAGGACAACAAGGCTATACACAGAAACCCTATCTCAAAAGCAAAAAGAAATGATCTTGAGTCCTAAGGAAAAATTTGAAAGTCTGCCCTGATCATTGGAATGCTGTTGTGATATTCCTGCAGCAGAAAGACAGACAGACAGACAGACAGACAGACAGACTCTCTCTCTCTCTCTCTCTCTCTCTCTCTCTCTCTCTCTCTCTCACACACACACACACACACACACACACACACGGAGACGGAGACAGAGACAGACAGACAGACAGACAGACAGACAGAGATGGAGAGAGAAAGAGAATACTCTCTCAAGTCTCAGTTTTAAGATGCTTCAATACAGCATCTGCAGGCCAGCAAAGTAAAAGAACTCAATGGGGGAAGACTGGACATTAGTGAAAGCAAACCACCCACTATTCTGAAGATCCAGGAAGCTTATTATAGACCTAAAACTATGTTTGAGGCCATAAATCAATCAGAGGCATGGCTGAGGGGTAATCCAATAATCCATTTATGACTTTAAGTAAATCTGGTTGCACACAGAAGCCCTCCTGAGTTTACAAACCTATAATATTTCCAGCCACTGGCCCTGGAATCGAAGGGGGCATCACATCCAGCCAAGTCTGCATAGTGTTCAAGCCACAGAAAATTAACCAGAGCCAGACAGTCGATACCAAATTATCCCCTTCACTGCAGTTGCTTATTCTGTTTCTTACCACTCATTTCAAGCCAGAGCCAAGTAAAAAGTTGGCCAAGTGAACCCCTAAAAACAGATCTCTTTATTGAATTCTCTAAGATCAAAAAGGGGGAAACTAATATATGTTCATTGCAATTAGAGAAAAGGAAGAGGTACCTATATCTCCTGCATCCAGAACAGATGAGATTAATTCCTTCTTAAGACTACAGAGTGCATTAGAAGACACATCTAAATCCAGGGAGGCTCATTTAAATCCAGGGCTCTCAAAGTAATACCCAGGTAAGTCTTTATGTTATTCTAATTCTCTATAATGTTCAATAGAAGAAAACAACACAATGATAATGAACCTAGAGAATTGGAGAATTATTTTTCTCACTTAAAGAAATGAATATTGGGCCAGAGAGGTAGCTCAATGGATAAAGTGCTTGCTACATACCTATGAGTACCAGGGTTAAGATGTCTGGCATCCTCATAAAAAAACAGAGTAGGTTTGGTGATTTTCTTGTGATCCCACACTTGACAGGTGGAGATGGGGGATCTTCAGGACAAGCTATCTAGTCAGACTAGCCATATTTGTGAGCTCCAGGCTCAACAAAAGATTCTGCCTCAGTAAATACATTGGTTTTATATGTGTGTGTGTGTGTGTGTTTATACCACACACATAAGCATGGAACACACACACAGAGTGAGTGAGAGAGGGAGGGAGGAGAAGAAGGGAAGGAGAAGGGGGAGGGGGCAACGGGACTGGGTGAGAGAGGGGACATGGATGGGAGAAGAGGAAGAGGAGAGCGATAAGCCTCAAAGAATATTAATTTTTCCATGTGCTGATGGTACCCATCTCTCACCCCTACCTAGAGTCCTCCAGGATAGGATGTGCTTCTAACTCTTTTAAGGCTAATCTACCATGCTCTCTAATGATTGGCTAGGAAAGGCTTTGCATTATAAATAGACCAGTGAGACAGGGAGAGAGGGGTAGGGAGGTGGGGGTTCCAGGCTTTTCCTCCTCCTCTTTCTCTTATTACCTTCTCATCATCATCTTACTCTTTCACTTTCCATTTCTTTTTCCATTTTATTCTGGTTGCCTCCTTGAGGGAATTGGAAGGCAAGTGACTAGCTTATGGTGGAGAGAGCATAAGACATGAAGAAAGGGCTTAGATTATGCCCATCAGAAAGGAACCCTGGGTATCAGAGGCTCCAGACAGCTACCTTTCTTTTCTTCTTCCTGGCTCTCTTCCTCTGTAACAAGGGAGGAGGCAGGGCACAGACAACTACCTCACTCTCACAGCAGCCTGCCACTGTGAGGGGGGAGGGAGAGATCTTTGGGAAGAGGTAAACAAGGGATTTTGGATGCGTGGTAAACATCTATTCCTCAGATGGAAATCAGAAAGTGAAGGCATTATAATGAAATATTGAAAATACAACTGTAGTGGAGAGCAGGTATTCTCACCTTGACCTAGACACGTGGCCACTTGGCTTGGGTAGGTCTGGGAATCATCTATGACCTTGGGCACCAGTATTAGGGGTGTAGCAGGAGGGAAGTTTAAGATTGGGGTGATGTGCATAGCCCCCTTCTTCTCCCTCATGCCTTGGATGGAGGGCCTGACCTGCTGACTGAAGCCTTGTGGACCAGTCCAAATCTCCCTTGTATTAGTGATTACTTCTCTTTGAACACCTTAACAAATAAAAAATCTTTCTTTATCAGTTGTCTGTGATTATTAATTACAATAATAAATAAACATGACATTGCTATGATCTGAATTTCTGCTGCCTCATGTTGAAGTTCTAACTAATCTGTAATGTAATGGTGTCAGGAGCTGGGGCTTAGAGAAAATGACTGAGTAACAGACTGGAGCACTTGGGAATGGGATCGAGTATCTATGATTGTTAATATGTTACCTCTGATCCTGTCTCCTTAACACAACCTAGAATCATTTGGTAAAAGAGTCAGTAATCAACTGTTTATATATAATTGGCCTGTGGGCATTTCCATGGAAAATCATTTTGATTAATGGTAAGCCCTACCGGCCCCTGTGAGTGCAACCATTGCAAGGAATGCTGGATCAATAGGGAAGGCAAGCTCAGCACTACATGTATCAGCTCAGTGCTCTCTGCTCTTGACTGCAGATACAATGGGACCATTTCTCTCAAGCTCTTGGCCCTTGTGACTTTCCTGTCATGATAGACTAGAACCTGAACCTTGAACTGTGAGCCAAATAGACTTGCTCCCTTAAATGGCTTTTGTCAGGGAATTTTATCACAGCCAACAGGAAAGGCAAGTGAGCCTGTGTACTTATTATGGGACCCTGGGAGATAGTTTGTATCATCCACCTTGAAACAATATGGCAGAAGGTGCTATCTGTAAGACCAGAAGCAGGTCCTTAGTAAACACTGGCCAGGCTGGTTCCTGACCTCAGATTTCCAAAACCCAGGTCTGTGTGGTACAAATCTCTGTTTTGTAGTTCCCACAGTCCTGGCATTTTTGTTGTAGCAGCTCAATAAATGGACCAAGAAAAGTATGAGAAATAAAACACAAGATTGTTTCCCATGCTTAGATGACTGCCAGCCACTTCCAAATGTATGTTACACTTTACAGAACTAGGGGAGAGACCAGAACTGAGGACTATGTCCCTGAATGGGACATCTTGCTATCATACACTACTGGAGGTTAGTAGTCATATTCGTGGTTTTTAGCAGATTTTGAAAGTCATTGACACAAACAATATTATCATGAGAAATGACCAGTGTCTGTTTCCTCACAGTGGTCCTACTGGTCTACCAGGCTTGCTCTACCAGACCACCTCTGAACAGCTTTGTGTGGGTGGCTTCCAGAAGATGCTGAACATACTCCACCAATGGAATTCATCTCCCTACTTCCCAGGAAGCCATCCATCCATACTCTTCAAGAGTAGGACTATGGCTCCCATCAATTTTTGAAAAGCCAAGCAAGGCCACCGTGTTTGTTTCACTCTGATTCCCTGGGAGATTCCCCCATCTGAATCCCTTTTGGAAATGTTCCATGCCAAATGAAATCCAAGAGAGGTCATTAATTATGAAAATTCACAATGCATAATTATAATAATTACTCGGATCACATAAACATTACAGCGCCATGAATAATTAAATAGGATCTGAGCTTCGGAGAGAATTGCTAACATAATAAAACCTAGGGAGGTGACAGGGAAGATGCAGGAGAGCCATACTCTGGTTTGTTGTGAGCAAGTTATATTGTTACAAGAATATTTTCTTTTTCCCTTTGTCCTAAAGAATTATCCCTGACTTTAAGAGGTAGAGCAACAAAAGGATCAATGAGATGCCTGGAAGTTTACAGACGGGATCCACTTTTCAAAATGAAGATCAGGAGTTCCAACAAAGAGGTCTTCCCAAGGTTCATGTTTCTGCCCGCATCTTTTAGAAAAGAAAATTTTTTCTGAAGAAGAAATTATGAGCCCTGTTTTATAACAAATATATGGTCACACAGAGGTACCCATGTGTTCTTTTCAGTTGTATAAGATGCCTGCTCTAGAAATGGATAGATATTTTCAGGCTTCTCTATGGACAATGTAAACTCAGTCAGAAAACAAAAAAAATGAAGGCTGAGACATATCTACTTTTACTGTAAGAAATAAAATTGGTGTATCATGTGAGTTTTACTAACCATCACCAGATGTTATTAATCACTTAATTAAATTTGTGAGCAAACAATAGTGGTTATATGACAGAGAGGTTGGGAGATTGGTTCACACTGAAAAGAATCTTCTGGAGAGGTAGTTAGGACTATGTTAAAGTTAAGATCTGAAATGATGCCACAGAGGTATATTTGAGGGATCCAGCCTCAGCTCCTGGTGCAGGTGTTGGTGCCTTGGTGGCATTGGTAGGTCACAAGGGATAGGCTTTTGCCATTATACTGGCTCCTGAACACTTAGTAGGCTTCCTGGCCCACAAGAAAGAACAATTGACAGTCACAAGCTACCTTTATCATGGACCAAGTTGCTCCTTTCCACAAACTGTGACCCCCCTCCATCTGTAAGCTAAGGTAGAATTCTTCTTCTGTAAGCTTCTGTCATTGGGTGCTTTGTTAAAAAGATGAGAAAACTAATAGACCTTGGATTTTTTTTTTTTTACATGTCCCTTGTGTTCCCTGCACATGGAAGAATCAAGGCACAAAATAGACAGAAATTCTTACTGCTTTTATGAGGCTCACTTGTTATCTTTCAGGCTTTCCAAAATGATGGGTCATTTAAACAATGATATTGTTGCAATCTTGAGAGATAGCTTCAGTAGTTAAAAGCATTAGTTTGTCTTGCAGAGGACTAGGGTTCAGTTCCCAGCATCCAGAGGGTAGAAAACCATTGTCTGTAACTTCAGTTCTAGAAGATCTGATGCCCTCTTGTGGCTACTGAACACATGTGATGCACATCAATTCATGTACACACATACAGATAAAAATAATAAAAATTTTAGATGGTATTGTGTGGAAAGCTGGCATAGAAACTCCCACAGAAAGCCTGTCAAACTACTAGGTAAATTTATTTTTATTTTTTCTTCTTTTAAATTTAAATATTGTCTGTCTAGATGTATTGTGCCACATGAGTGACTGGCATTCTTAGAGGTTAGAAGAGGATATCAGATCCCATGGAGCTGGAGTTAGGGATGATTGTGAGTCACTATGTGGGTACTGGGAACTGAATCTGGATTTTCAGCAAGAACAGTCAGTGCTCCTAACACCTGAGCCATCTCTCCAGCCCTAGGGAAAGTAAATTTAGAGTAGAGTTTCCATTTCATTCTAGTGATTCCCAAGAAACTCAAAAGCAATATCTACAAAGTTGATTTTACTCTGTCATGGCCTCATGGTTCATATTATTAAAAATAGACATTTAAGGGGAGTATCTATCTACTATGTGACTGGCACTACCCTGCATAGTAGGGTTTCAATAAGGACAGAGATGACCAAATTCAGGCCTGTAAGAAACATAATGTCCTACAATGGGACTTATAAAATAATGGTAACTGCATGTCCCACATCTGTGTTGCTACAAGGTGTTTAGAAATGACTGGCAAAATTCTATTTAACTGCAAAACAAACAAACAAACAAACAAACAACAAAAGACAGGTGCTGAGTAGGGAAAGCTGGACCATTTCCCTTTGTATATATTAGGATATGATAGAGAGGTAGGCTTTGTATTCAAGGGTATTCAGTTTTTTTGAAAACACTCACACAGTATTTTTCCTTGCAGTTCTATCAGTCAGGATTATCCAGACTACAATCTTGAACATGCACATGAGGAATAAAGAGTGATTTTGTCAGTTTTGAGCTAGAAAAATAAGAAATACTGTAGTAACTTCAATAGGGGAGCTTGAATGTAGGGAAATAGATTATAGGGCAATGAAAGAGTTAAGATCAAGATGATGGACATTAACTACTGTGGGGGGGGGGAAGCACTGCCAGCCCTGGGAGAAGAGGGACAGAGATGATGGGGGTTCTTGGGGCCAGTGCCAACTGTGCAGAGCAAAATGAGATGTGAGGAGAAGAGCCGCCTCAGGCAGCTGGAGAAGATGCTGCCACAGACACCAGTGGTAGAAGCTTCAAAACAGAGGTGGAAATGTACGTACTGCAGCCACTGTAATATCCTGCATCTTTACCTCCTCCCTCAGCAGACTCAGGTGGAGAAGCCTTCTAGAAGACAAGGGAACCTGGGAGGGAGTTCTCCCTGTGAGCTAGGAGTAAGTGGGGGGTGGTGGAGCCATAGCCCGAGCCAGCATCCATGTGTAGAGAGCATGTCATTGAGCTACGTGATCATTACTCAAGCCTATAGAAAATGGGAGCTAAGCATCTCAACTCCCTCCAGAGTCCTTTCCATCTCTTACATCTGTTTCTGCTTCTCTAGCATCCTCTTCTCCTACAATGGTCTGCCTGTGTTGACTATGAGCAGCTGTGAGCTTCATCTTCAGTCATGGACCACCCAAAATGGTGTCCAGGAGTGAAGATGTTTTGAGTCTTAGGTTACTGAGATATTACTGCTGGCATATAAAGGGTAGAAAGGAAACCCTGAATCACAAGGATAAAATGATGTCCACAGAAGAGAAGGGGCTGGTCTCCAAAGTCTTCCACCAATGAAGTGACCACAGGAGACCTGTAGCAGGAATGTACTCTCAGGGTCCTGAAATGAAGCAGGCTTAGAACATATGAATGCCCCTCAACAATCAATCCCCAGTTTGTTGTTGTTGTTTTTGTTGTTGTTCTTCTTCCTCTTCTTCTTCTTCAATGAATTTCAGGTATGTGTGTGCAAAGGTGGTAATGGAGACCATGCTGAGTAAATCTAGTACGTTGCATATGCCAGTAAGTCTTTGTATATACCCCTCAGACTCTCAGGGATTCCAGAAAACCCTGTTTCCATTTGTTGTGATTAGTTTCACAGCCTCAACTAAGAAACTGCTTGCATTAGAACGGACTATGGGAAGGTTTATGGGAAATTGTCCTGTTAACTGATGTAGGATGTCCATCTCATTGTGGATGATGCCATTCCCTAGGCTGGTGGTCCTGTGCCATATATGAAAGCTAGCTGAGTGCATGCCTTTAAATGAGCCAGTAAGCAGCATCCTCCCCATCTTCCATATCCTCCTGCACTTCCAAGGCCAACTGAGTTCCTTAGTTGGAGGTGATGCTCTGTCTGCCTTTGGGTTTCTGCCCTGAAATGCTCTGGGATTGAAATAAACCCTTTCCTCACCTAAGTTGCTTTTGGGGAGTCTTTTATCACAGTAAACAGAAACAAAATTAGAATATCTTATTTGCTGGAAGTCCTCCTTCAAAGTTCTGACAGAGGATGCAATCTGGAAGTCCGGAAGCAGCTGACACTGGATCAGTCTGCTCCATCTGCACCTGGGCCCCAGGCCAGTGTTTGCCCAAATGTGCCATTGCAGATGACATGGAGGAAACACAGAAGGACCTTTAAACATGTTATCACCGATGTATTTATCTCAATGCTTTTTTTTTTTTCAGAAATGCAATTAGTATGTAAAACAGTGACTTTTATGGAAATGACTGCTTGAGGCTGAGCTCAGATAAGAAGATTTAGAACAGAGAAAAACTGTGTGAAGCCAGTGGACATGCCAATGATGGTAAGGCAGCAAAAATCAGTAAGGACCCTAGAGGGTGACTGAGAATTAGAATGTAGAATTTGAATTACAGGTAATATTTTTGTCTTTCAAGGTAGGGTTTTTAAGCATAGCATCTTATACATGCTTTCTGTTCTTCAAAATGCCACCCTTGTGTGTTTTCAGTTGAACTTCTAAAACTAAACTCCTATGTTTCTGGAGAAGACTCAGAAGCCCATCATCAAACTAAATAAAGGCATCAAAAAGGTATTGTTCAGTCAGATAGATGTACTTACAACACCTTGAGCTATGGAGCTGTGGACATAAAAAAAATCAAAGTCATTCCCATACCTCCGTTTTAACTCTCTCATGTCCAAAAGCTAATGGTTGGTGCAGGTGGTGCCTGCAAGTAAGTGAGTGTGAGTGTGTGTGTGTTCAAGTGCCCACATGCATGCATAAGTCTAGCTAAGTAGTCATGTATGTGTGAGTGTATTCACACACAAATATGCATAAAAGCACTGGCTGTGTGTTTTTCCTAAAGTGCAGAAACCAGAGAGCTGTAGTTATATGAAGAAGATTTTTTTTCCCCTTAAGTCTCATTTCTAATCTGGGCCATACAGACTTGATGAACCAAAGTTGGGACTGATCCACCAATATACAAAAATAGTCATTTAGCAACTATGTGGAGTCTCTTGTCATTGCTCCTTGGTCAGAAAGTCCTGTTAAAATACCCATCTGGAGCCAGGCACGGTGGCACATGACTTTAATCCCAACTCTCAGAGGCAGGTGGATCTCTGTGAGTTCAAGACTACCCTGATCTACAAAGTGACATGCAGTCAGTCAGAGCTACATAGTGAGATCCATCTCAGCAACTGAATAACAAAGAAAAAGAAAGGCAATGGTGGGGTCATCAGCTGATTCTGGAGTTTGGATTCTCAGAAGCTCTGAGAAAAAGAGGAGAAAAGAGGCTTCTTCCAGTGTCCTATGAGCAGGTCCTACAGGGCCACTATGAACATTAAGATGACAGTAGACATGTACCCTCCCAAACCCAGAGTTCAATGTCCAAAGGTCAGAGGTCAGGTCAGTATGAAAGGAACATGGGGTCCATTTTCCTAGATTTGGGTCAAGTGTGAGACATTCTTCCCAATTACTGGCCAAATACTCTCCAAGCCCATCAGAGTTAGGACAAAGCCAAGCCTAGAAAACACATGTGATAGAAAGAAACAAATGAGCCCCCGGCAAGATGCAGTGAGACCAGAGCAGAATCCAGAGTCAATACATTTGCTGTGAATGACAGGAACATAAAAAAAACTGTTGCTATCAAGTAGGTACGTGGGTAGTTTTGATCACTATGATGTTAGATAAGAGAATATCCCTGTCTCAGAAAATATACTCTCAGGAGATCCCCTAGGGGAAATTTATTTGTAAGTAGTTTAGAAAATTACATAGAAACCATATACAGAGAGGTGTCTGTGGTGTACAGAAATTAATCTGGAGAGATAGTTGAAAAGCATATGAAATTCTTTTTAATGTTTTTTTTTTAAAATTTCTGTGAAAAAAATCTAAAATTATTTTGATTCTGGAATTTCTTTATGCACACTGGGTAGTGCTGAAGACACAGTTGTATATGTGCCTAGGGTACACATAGCAATTTTGGGAGCCACTTGGGATTGGCATTATTTGGAGGGGCACACAGCAAGGAAGAACTCATGCCCAAGATACCCCTCCCTATGTTAGCACATCAGTTTGGTAAGATTGAGAAACACAGAGTCAAACATTTTAAAGAAAGAAATTTTCACAGATTATCCATCACCGGCAGACCTAGGATGCTGCTCAGCCGCCTAGAAGTCAGCACTATTTGATGGCAATGGCCTTGTCCTTCGTAGCCTTTGTTCTTCCAGTCTCACACACTTTCACTCGATCTACATCATGTTTGCCAAGTATGCTGTGGCCCTGTCCAGTGTAGGCCAATCAGTGTGCTCACCATTCTTCTCTCTGCTGATGTCAATACATTTCTTCCTCTGGGAAGGCTGTTCTTCCATCTCTAGCCATGTAGACTGGATAATATTCTAGCTTCCTTTTAGTTGGCATGACTAACTAAACACAATAATTCAAAGCTACTTTGGGGAGGAAAGGGCTTTCCAGCCCCACACTTCTAACTCACGATTCATCATTGAAGGAAATCAGGGGCAGGGACTCAAGCAAGAACCTGAAGCAGAAACCATAGAGGGTCATGCTAAGCTCACTTTCTTAGACAGTCCAGGACCACCTGCCTAGGGAATGGTACCACCAAGAGTGGTCGACCTCTCCTGCATTGATTAGCAGTCCAAACAAACCCTCAAGAGACATACAAATCTGATCTAGTCAACTCCTCACTTGAGGCTTTACTCTAGATGACTGTAGGCTGTGTCAAGTTGACAATTAAATCCAAGCAGGACAGATGGAAACTTTGATATGTGTGGGGATCCCAGTGCTATGACACCATGTGATAATCAAACACGGGATACAAATAATGCCTCATCTGATGGGGGATGTCTTCCTGTGCACTGTGAATTATCACTGGATAATAAAGAAACTGTTTTGGCATATGGCGGACCAGCTTATAGTCAGGCAGAATTCCAAGCATAGATAAAGGAGGAGGAGGAGGGCAGAATCAAGAGAGATGCAATCCAGCCACCCATGAAGCAATATATAATGAAGTACAGGTAAACCACGAGCCACACAGCAGGACAGATTAATAGAAATGGGTTGAATTAAGATGCGAGAGCTAGCTAGCAATAAGTCTGAGCCATAGGTCAAACAGTTTGTAATTAATATAAGCCTTTGTGTGGTTATTTGGGGCTACGCTGGGCTAGAAACTCTTATGACACTGATCATTTCCATACAGTAGTCAGTGGCAGAGAGAAGAACCAGCTTCACTGAAGACTGAAAAGCAGTATCATGGTTTCTTTGCAGATTGGGGCTGGCTCACTTAGCAGCAATGAGCATATGTAGACTGAGATTTTGCTTTCTCAAGACCATTCAACAGTAAACACACTGAACCAAGACAGGAGAGGTACAGATAAGCATGGAACATTTTATATTCAGAAAGTAGGACAGAACTTAAAGAAAAATGGAAAGATGTCAAAATGATACAAATCTCATTGTAAAAATGGCTCCCATGGCTAAATTTAAGATATTTAAAGCATCAAAATAAACAGGAATTGTAATAAAATAAAAACAGGTATAAGAGGAATCTGGGCTCAAAATGAAAACCTGAAATTCTAACCTGAAATAGAATTGGGATATTTGGAGTCTCTTTATACCTTTGCACAAAAATATGTATTGATTAAAAAATGATTTAGAAGATCTCACAGCAAGGGAACTTGGAGGATATCACCTTGATTAAGTAGCCAGAGTAGGCATTTCTTTAAGGGAATGTGCTTACCTGTGCAGCCTGATAAATGACATTAGTCATGGTTTGATGGACAGCCCATAATTATGAGGAAGGAATGGAGGCAGGGGAATGAGACAGCTGGTTACATTGCATCCACAGTCAGGAAAGACAGACAGGCGATGGTTGGTGCTCAGCTTGCTTTCTCCTGTTGACTCTATGCAAGACCTCAGCATATGGGATGGTGCCACCAGAGTGGGCAAGTCTTCCAACTTCAGGCAAACCTCCATGAAAATGCCCTCATAGACATGTCAGACAGGTGTTTCTAGATGACTCTAAATTCAGTCAAGCTGGGAATGAAATTAAACCACTGAGGTCATAAAAAGATTAGCTTCAACAGTGTCAAGGTCATGGAAGTCAAAGAAAGAATAAGAAAGGTTAAAAAGCATGACAAGGTTAGAGAGATGGCTCAGTGGTTAAAAGCACCATCTGCTCTTCCAGAGGACCTGAGTTCAGGTCCCTGCACCCACATGGCAGCTCACAACTGTTTGTAACCCTAGCTCTGGGGATCCAATGTCCTCTTCTGGCTTCTGTGGGCACTGGACTCAGGTATATAGCAATACATGCAGATGCACACAGTGCACACATAATTTAAAAATAAGCAGACAAATGAAAAGGGACCAGGATAACTAAAAAAGACTTGAAATTCTGAGCTCACCTGATGGCTACAAGGAACACTACTGAGACCACAAAAAGCAACATCTTGGGTCTGAGGACCAGATAAGGTTTCAGGGTGATGAGAATTTCCTGATTTCAATGTTTTATTATCGCTTTGTAAGAGACTGTCTTAGGTTTATTTATCTACTGATTTGCACATTTGGAGTGCCTTGCAGGTCACCGCAGCTTCGGCTGCTCCTCTGATGGGAACCTCTGCAAAGCTGTGACAAAGGACACAATTATGTGACCATGTGAATTGGGTGGATGGGAGGTTTCCAATCTCAGAGGCAGCTGGTATTGCCTGAAGGTGGTTGGCTGGTTGTCATTTAGGAAGAAAGCAACAGCCCAAACCCAGATGATGATGTAACTGAAGAACAGAAGAATGAAACACCTAAGAGAGAAAACCAACTCTTCCTTGCCTAGAATCCAGATCCCCGAGGACCATCTCATAGCCCATGCTATCCAGGATCAGAATCAATGTATGTAGATGGGGAGGCTTGTTTTAAGCAACTGACTCACATGAAGACAGTAGCAGCTGGGGCCATAGCTGCCAGCCAGCTGCAGGGGAGCTCCAAAACTGTAGTTTAAAATCCCAACTTTGCCTTTGCGGGGGAGGCCATTCTGTTGGTAGGACTCCACCTCCCTAAATGGGCCTCATTCATGTCCAAGAAATCTTCATATGCATTAAAAAATCTACCAAAGTAAGTGCTAAACTTAAAATTAAAAATTTTAAATTAATAAAAATCCCCCAAATAAATAAAACCTAGAATAATGTCTGACCAAATATCTGGCCTCTGTGGTCCAGTCACATTGACACATAAAATTAGCCACTGCAGAACTGAAGGCCTCAGGAGTGTGTGTGTGTCTGCCTCCGAAGCTAGACAGAGACCTCTAAGGCAAAGCCATTAAACATTTCTGCTCACAGACCCAAGGCTCAAGGGCAGGGTCATAGCCAGGGGGTAAACTGAGCATCACAAGGAAGGGGTGAATTCCAGCTAGGAAAGGGTACTTTGTTAACAGAATTTGTGTACACAAGATGAAAATGTTTGGAGTTGAAATGAGGAAAGTCTGCTGTGAGTTAATTCATTAATGAAATGGGGACCCAGGGCTATGTACTGACCCAAAACATTTACATAAGCTAAAGAAAAAGAACATATTGCCACTTAGAAACCTGGAGATGCTATACAAACCTGGGGCAGAACAAATCGCCCCAGATGGAGACTTCTCCCAGGGTATGTGTCTCCTCTTGGTGAGGATGGCTGCGGGGAGCCTTGGCGACTGCTGTATGGACCCAAGTGCTTAGGAATTCCATCCAGAGTCCTTGTAGTCCTGGGTGAAGAGGGGGAGCTGGGAAAGAGGGATCCTTCCATTCTGCAGGGAGGGAGTCAGTGATAAAAAGCCTGGTCCACAGCCAGAGCTAGAGTCATGCCAGATGAGTGAAGGAATGAATAAACGAATGAATGATTTCCAAAGCAAACACAACACTCTGGGTAGGAGATGTGTTGGATGGAGGTGGAGTGTATGTGGGTATGTAGATGTATGTGGTTGCTCACATGTGTGCCTGCCTACATGAAAAGGCCAGAGGTCAATCTTGGGAGGTAGTCCTCAGTTATTAGACATATTTTCTTTTTGAGACAGGGTCTCTTATTGGCCTAGAACTCTCTTATGGGGCCAGGCTGGCTGGTCAGTGAGGCCATAGGAGCCTTCCATCTCTGCCTTTCCAGCACTAGGATTACAAGTGAGGACCGCTACACATAGAGTTCCTCTGTGGGTTCTGGGAATCACTCTTCAGACTTGGCTTGTGTGGCAAACACTCGACTGACTGAGCCTTCTCCAAGTTCCTGGAGACACCCGTGAAGTGGCTGCTTATGCACAAGCCTGAGAATCCAGCTGACTACGCATCCCTAGAAGGGGCTTCTCCGCCTTGGCAGTATCATTTGGCTTTTGTCCCTTTGCTGGTTGTGACATACTTGGCTTCATCACAGATCACCTCACTCCCTTCTTCCAACAGCATCCCTTTTTAAAAGAAAACATTTGTTTTATGAGTATGAATGTCTTGTGTGAATTGAATGTATCCATGTGCTTTTGAGCCCTGAGCCTTTGCTCCAGCCTCAAATCTCTGTGCATCTTTATTCTTTTCAAATATTCTGTCCTATGGATTAGAATGCAGCAACGCTTGTGCCTCAAGTTCTAGAGACTGATCTGGCCAATCAGGAACTCCCATTCTCTCTGCTACACCGAAAGATTTAGGTTGGATAACTATCATCAAGTGACTCACTCCTGAAATTCCCGTAGTCACTTAGGAAGTCAGTCTTTGAGCTGAGTGTGCTCTATAGAAAGAACATGACTGCAGGCTGAGCTTCAAGTGATAGAGGCAACTGCCCCACTCAGAGGACATGAAGAGCATCCTGTGACACTGCCCCACTCCTGGATCCAACTGGGCCGAAAGCCCACAAGGATCCTTCAGTTACCAGGACTAACATTGCTGCAGATGAGAAGCTGGGATACTTAGCTTTTTCAAATAAAGATGGATAACTGACACCTGAACAGCTCAGTGTTCATCCATAGATCACCACCAGGCAGGTGCAGGGAAATCCTCAGTCGTTAAACACAAAGTCTTTGCTTCCCATGGAAGCAAAACAATGAAGCAATGCTTTCAAGGCTGATAATGTTCACAGTGTGGCATTTTATTTTAATGGTACAAGATTTCTTGTTTGTTGCTGTTTTTCTAAAAAATCATCGCTATGACGTAATTCAGTAGTCAGAGCAGAAATCAACAGTGTGTCTGTGTGTGGATAATGAGATGGTCTTCAAAGTTTCTTTAGTTTGAGACTACGCGAAGCCCTTACTGCCCTGCAGAGTCCCTAATGGGTCACCATGTGCCAAAGCAGGTGACACTGTATCAATATTTTCACAGCTAGGAGTCCACAGTCAAGGTAAGGAGATACAAAGGAAAGCAGATATTATAATTAAAGGTGAGGGGTGTGTGTGTGTGTGTGTGTGTGTGTGTGTGTGTGTGTGTGTGTGTATGAAGGGGGGGGTCTGGTTCAGCAAAACAAACACGAAGAGTAGGCTGTAGAATGAGTGAAAAAATTAATCAAGGGGCATAGCTTGGGGGCTGTTCTAGGCTGTTTTGATGGCTTTGGAAACTGGGGTGGGGCGGTGTGGTATTTAAAAAAGGAAGCCATAGAGGTAGAAGCTGATGCATTTAAGGACAACATAAGCCCAGGATCCCAGTCTGTGACTGAATTTGTCTTTTCTTTTTCTTCTGAAAGCATCAAGTTCACGGATCTGTTTGCTTCAATATCATTCTTAGGCCTTTTTGAGAACATCTTGCTGTGACAAGACTGTCTTGCATGATTCTCTTTCTGATGGTGTTAACATCACCAATTATAACAGCAAGTGTTCTGAATTTTTCTAATTCTGTGTGATGGTTTGGTAGCCTCAGAAGACACATCTCCTTCAAGCCTGTAAAGATATCCTTACTTTAAAAAGGGTCTTGCAGATGCCATTATGTTGAGAATTGCAAACATTCTGAATTAGGGTTGACCTTGCATTCAATGTCAGGTATTCTTATAAAGCGGAGATGGGGGTGGGGTGGGGACAGTGCTGAAGGGATGGCTCAGTTAGTCCGGGGTTTGCCTCACAAGCATGAGGACCTAACTCTGAACTCTGATACCTGTATGAAAAACTAGATATGGCAGTTTATGCTTGCTTTTCCAGTGCTGGGGAGGCAGAGACAGGTGGATCTCTGGGGTTCACGGTCCAGCCAGCTTATCCTAATTGATAATTTGAGATGGTGTCTCAAAAAACAGACCTGAAGAATGACACTCGAGATTGCCTTCCCTGATTCCTCCTACCCTACACACAGAGACAGAAAGGAAGAGACCCATCCAGAAGATAGCCATGTGAACACAGAGGCTGAGAAAGGACTGATACAGCCACAAGCTAAGGAACACAGGAGACACCAGAACCTTAAAAAGAATCAAGAAAGTATCATCCTTAGGGTCTCAGAAAAAGGTCTGGCCCTGATGGTACCTTGATCTCGGACTTTGGACTCTGAGAGGGAATTGATTCTCTACCTTAGGCTGTAGATTAAGTGGCACAGAAGCTGCCTACTGTGTGGTATCTTAACATGCCAGCTCTAGGAGAGAGATGCTACATGCCTCAGACTCCCACATCTCTGTCCTGAAGACACAGGAAGTGGGTCTGATCCTTGCCTCACAGAATAAAATCTGAGGCTCAGAATTGTGCTGACTGTACCAGCCACACCTATGAGGTCTCTGAGAAGAATGGCATCTCTGGATTTTGCTTACAGCCTCCATGCACCCACTTCTGGTAACAAATAGCTCTATGGTTTCCTGGGAGAGATACCCCCATCAAATATGCCATAGTGGTCCTGTTAGTCTCATTTGCCTTTAGACAGAGTTGTACCTGACTGACCCAGCCACTGCTCATCTACACTGTGGAATTACTGAAGATTTTATGCAATTCTTTTGTTTGTTTACTTTGTCAATACACAAGATAGAACCCAGGGTTCCCTACACACCAGTCAAGGTCCTACCAATGAGTGACATCCCCAGCCTGGGGAGCATCTAAAAACAAATATAATTACCCAACACACACACACACACACACACACACACACACACACACACCTCTCAAGTTCACTTCAAGTCTGAGACTCTTCATCCCCACAATCTACAACCTGAGCCAGAGACAAAAATCACTGAAAATGACCCAAACTCCCACTGTATCTAAGCAGTGGTGCCCCAAGGGAGGCAGACATAATTGACAGCCACAGGGATCCCACAGCAAGCTACATACTGTGCCCAGGAGACCCAGGCCTCCAGATTTCTGTGGGATCTTTCCCTTGTGAACCTCTAACTTATTTCTTGTCTGGGGTCTCAGATGCTTCTGCTGCTAACAGCCTTGGTCCTCTGAGCAATTCCCCCAGGAATGGGCAGAACTAAGATTCAGTGCAAAGCTGTCCTTTCAGGGCCACCAAATCTGACCCCAATTAGCCTGAAGTGACACTTCTCCACATGGATCAAAGGATGCACATCCTATGTAGAAAAGATATCAAATCTTTGGTGGCTTTGGGATTCCAACCATTTCAGAGTCCTATTGTACTGCTAACAGCTGTCATGGAGGAAAGGATGTGTGTACGTTGCAAAAAAGATGGGATGTTGGTCTCTGAAGAGTAACATAGCCCATTCTCTTGGAAATTTTGCTAACTCAGATGCTAGTATTGACCTTGCTTGTCTCCCAGAGGCAGCAACTTCTAAATCCCCAGGGTGCTTAAACAAGAGGAGTAAAAGGAAGGAGACAGAATAAAGACCTATAGGGATGGTGGCATCAGCATGACCAAAGTGCCCACTCAGAAACGAGCGTGAGCCAATGAAATGTGATTTTTCACTCTTCTAGAAACTATACAGCAACAATCCTTAATCAACAGCTCTCTTAGCAGCACCTAACACATAAGAGTACACGTACTTCAAAGTGATTTCTTGAGGAGGGAAAAATCCTTACTGGAAATATTCTTAAAGTTAGTATAAAGCCTATAGTGCAGTATAATACAGCTTGAATATAAGCTTTGATGAATTAAAGATGCATTTTGTAAACCTTAGGGCAATAGGTAAAACTGAATAGGAAGCACATATGAGCCCATAAAGGGGATAAAATAGAATCATAAAAAACGTTTAACCCTAAAGCATAAAAAGACCTGAGAAGAATAAGGAGCAGAAGGAACATGAAGGAAAACCCTGTGAACAGTGTCAGTTTCTAATGTAAACATGCAGATAATTACATTACATATAAATGGTATAAACATGATGGTTAAAAGACAGAGATTAGCAGATGGATAAGCAAAGGAAACCCAATTCTATTTTCTTTGTGAATCATCAACAAGAAATATAAAAGGCAATGATTTGGAGATAGAGATATGGCTCAGTGGTTAACAGTACAGGCTGTTCTTTCAAAGGACCAGGATTTGGTTCCTAGTACCCACACAGCAGTTCACAACCTTCTGTAACTACAAATGGCTTCTTCTGTCCTCTGAGGGCATTGGACTCACATGCATTCACTGGCTCCAGTGTCTAGAGATGCTTGTGACTTTGGTTTAGGAGATGATTTTCTAGATTTGGCACCAAAAGCCAATTATTAAGAGAAATTTTTATTAAAATTTAAAATCCTAGGACAATTAGACACCTTTCAGATATTTGATGAGGACTCATGTCCTGAAAGCAGAACTTGCCTGAAAAATCATCAGTAAGAAAGTAATCAATTTTTTAAAGTGGGTACTCAGTATTTGAAACGGTCATTACACCAGAGGAGATGTATGGATGGCCATGAAACCCAAGGACACTCCACCTTATCTGTCAGATTAATAAAATCTCAAGGTACATAAAACATAAAAAAGTAATAAATAAATAAATAAATCCTAAAGAAGGAGCAGTAAGATGCACAGCATGCAAGCAACTTGCTGCCAAGTCTGACCTCTGGACTCCACTTGGTGGAAAGGAGAGAACTAACTTTTCTGAGTTGCCCTCTGACCTCCACATGTGTGCACCCATACATATACATGCATACGCCAAGAGAAACTAGTCTTAAAATCCCAAGGAAATATGAACCACATGGCTACTGGAACTGGCAGACAAAATAAACAGCAATAATACCAAGTGTTGTAGATGATACAAAATAACCCAGCTGAGAGAAAACAAGATGTTAAAGTTATCAAATCACTTGGTAATACTCCAAGGCCTAGATACTTCTCCATGAGGAACAAATTGATGCCACTTGAAAACCTGTCTGTGAATATTCACAATTTTTTCATGATTCTTAAAACCCAGAGTCCTTCAAATGGCCTTCACTTGGGAAATAACTGTCGCAGCAGCCCCTCAAGGGAATATTACTTAGCATTAAAAAGGAATGTCCACCACTGAGGCAAAGGTAACCATGGGCTCCCTTATGCTAACTGAACAGTCTTAGATCTGAAAGCCAAGCAGATGTGAGCCTATCAAGGTATGGTTATTAAAATGGAAAAGTCCAGAGACCAAGAACAGTGTGTCAGGAACTGTGCATGAAGGAATGAGTCAATGCAGGGTTTCTGAAGGTGATCTTCAAGTTGCCATGTTTGTCAAAACTTAGAACACTCTATTTTTTTTTTTTTTTATTTTAAAACTTTATTTGCCTTGGTGTTTTCCTGGAACTACAGACAGTTGTTAGCTGCCATGTGGGCGCTGGGAATCGAACCCAAGTCCTCTGGAAGAGCAGACGGTGCTCTTAACCGCTGAGCCATCTCTCCAGCCCCCAGAACACTCTATTTTAGGGGCAAATTTCATTGTATTCACTTTTTCCTCAATAAACAAGACTTTTGATCAAAGAAGATAAACTAAGTCCTTGAGGGATGGCTCAGTAGTTAAGAGCATTGGCTACTCTTTCCTATGACTGGGGTTTGATTCCCAGCACCCACATGGTGACTCACAACCATTTGTAGCTCTAGATCCAGAGAGGATCCAACACTTATTTCTGGCCTCCTTGGGAACTATACACATAGTGCACAGACTTATAGACACCAAATACTAATACACCACAATCAAAAAATTCAAAACTATATATAACTCATAGCAAATAGAAGTTAAGGTCTTTTTAGTAACTTACTCGTAAAATCTGTACACAGTTGTATAGTGTGGCTTAGGAGTCTGACACAAACATCTCAGAAATTGAAATTTTCACATGACTTCTTCCATTTTTAAAACTAAAAAAGCACTTTTAATTAATTGAAATATAAGTATGTGACTTATCTCATTAAAAAAAAAAATGAGGGCAATCTGCCCAGTCTTTGCACACATCCTGTGGACAGTCCATGTTTGCTGAGAGGTGGGTTAGAGGGGAGGAAAGCCAAAACTTGATGGTGTATTAGTTGGTTTCTAGGGACCTCTGGAGAGCTGACCAGATGGGGATGCTGAGTGATGGATGGGAGAGGGTAGGTGTGTATGTGGGTGGAGCTCCTGGTCCCCACTGATAGTTTGGCTGTGGGTAGGGAAGAAAAATCCTCCTCACCCCAAAATCCCCCTAAACCTCAGAGCTCTGAGATGCTGCTAAGATACCAAAGAATTGTCCATCTTCAGTACTTCAGTGGACAACACTGATCTTGAAGCTACTTCTGGTCTCTAAACCTCTTCTATGTGAAGGCTCCTGTGCTCCATGCACCACTGGTGACATGTATGATGGCAGTACTATGTGCACAGTGCGCAGCCCACACCTCCATAGAGGCCACTGTCCACCTGGGCATTTGCACAACCAAGTAACGGTGGACCTTCATACAGGTTCTGGTGAGCTAGTTGAGGACAGTTCTATCCAGCCTTTTTGGGGGGCCCACACCTCTTTGGGAGCTATCACAATTTCCTTGAAAGCCTCAGCCCCTTCCACCTGCCATTGAAGGTTGACAGGTGTAGCCTGTGTTTCAGCTCAGGTTGGGTCTAAATCTCAGGGAGTGATTCCTCTGTTTCAATGTGCTCTCTGTCCTATTTATGGAAACTCCTGAGAACAACTATGTTTTCTGCAAAGCCTGGTGAGTGGCAAAGCTTTGGCATCAACAGTCAAAAACAGACACTTCGGTTGGTGCTAATGACTGGACAGTTTTTCGGTGTTCCAGAAAACTGCACAGAGACTATTATACAAAGTCTTGCTGGCATGGCTGTTATTTTTTAACAGTGGATATTTAAATAAAGATGAGAAGATGTTTGTTTCTGTAAATCATCTTGTGGAGGAGCTGCGAGATGGCTTAGTGGCAGAGGCATGCACGTGCATCCAGGAGGACCCGAATCCCAGACCCAGAAAGCAACAGAAAAGCAGGGCAGGTGGAGCAGGCTGGAATCTCAGCCCTGAGAATGCGGTGATGAACAGTTCAGAGGGTTGCTGGCTAGAAGGAAGGTTTAACCTAATGAGAGAGCTCCCTGCAAGGTGACAGGCACTGCCTCAAAAACCAAGGTGGAGACTGACAGCAGAAGACACTGATCGCCTGCCTCTGCACACAGGTGCGAACACACGCATGCAACATCTTACAGAGTAAACATCAGGCTGGTTTAGGGAGACATTGGGATGAGCTGCAAGCTTTTTGATCAACACTGCAAAGTGAAAACACATTTGGCAGACAAGCCTTCTGGAACCAACCTTAGGAGCCCCACCTGGTGAAACCTAGCAAATTCAGGTGCCTGGGGGACAGGGGGGCGCTTTGCATCACATGGGTTTTCCCAGCCCCGCAATCTCCACCATGCCAGCCCCACCCCAGCGCCTTCAATCGCCAGCCCAAGGTCTACACCGGCCACTGCAATAACAGCAGCCGCTTGATCAGAAGTGAAATCTGGGTCTCTTTCTTTTTCTTTCTAAATGCCCATTAAGCTATTTGGCGATCAAAATCCGCGGGGAGGTATGTGCTGAGAGCAGCCTCTGGATAAATAGCAGAATACAGGTAAAGGCTCCTGGATTTCTGCCTTTTGAAATAAAGGAAAAAAAGCCCCAGTTTACCCGGGGCTTTGAGGAAATAGAACCCATTAGAAGGAAGTACACGCGTGCATAATACATGGCAGGCTTGCCTGGGGAATGCTCCTGCAGTAAGGGGCATCCCCCGGTTTCACAAGGAGCAGTAAAGACTTTTGTAAAGCAAATTCTACTTTTTAACAACAATTGACAACTTGTCTTCCAGATACATTTTCAACATAGCCCTAGAGCACCGGGCTGGAGAGAGGTCTTGACATCTGCACAGGCAGATTAGAAAGGAACCTGTCTGGTTCGTGTCAATGGCTGAGCTCGAACCTTCCTCGCTGCGGGAGGGCTCAGGGCACGATGGACCATCCGGTTTAACCAACAGCACGCGAGAACCTAGCTAGGGCGATCCGACCGCACCCAGGGGGGCTCCAGGACTCTGAGCGTCTGACGCCAAAGGCTCTGGTTCTTCAGCCCCGTCCGCCAACAACCGGACCCACAGAAGGGTAGTAATCCGATTTAGCGACCATAGCGACAACCAGAACCCTGGCTAGCCTGCATCAGTAGGTTTGCACAAGTCTCCAAAAACCTGCAAAGTCCTGGTTCCCACGGCTCCAGGCAAAGGACCGAAGTGGGAGCCTGTCGGCGGACTCTTGAAAACCAGAGCAGCCTGATGCTCCCAACGCCACCGCTCGGTCTAATGTGGGGCGAAAAGTGCTGATTTTTTCAAAGCTGGGGAAGGGGCCACGGAAAACCGGGGTCCTTCCCGCGCCCCGCAGCTGCACCGAGTCCGAGGTGGGCAGCTCCATGCAGAACTCAGGGTACAGCCCAGACCCAGAGTCCGGCAGCCACGCCTCCCCCCAAACCCCAAGCCCCCCGGGCGCTCTCTGGGAGGGAGGCAGCAGGGCTTCGGGGTGGGCTGCAGCGGCCAATCTCCAGCAGAGCTCAATCACTCGCAGCTGCGACCCGGGCCCGCTGTCCTGAAAACTGGAGGCTCTTGGCGGGACCCGGAGCTCTCGCTACCCGCGCTCCTCTCTCCACTCGCTCTCCGGTTCCCTGTAGCCCTTGAAGGAACCCGCGATCTCCGCCAGCGCCCACCTTACCTTGGCCCAGCAGCGCGGCCAGTACCAGGCTCAACGCCCAGTACCGCGCCGCCCACCCCGGGGCCGCGCCCTCGGAACGCATCCTGGCCGCTGTCACGCCACCCATCGCCATCCCGGGCCCCGCGCCGGCTGCCCCATGTCCGGGGCCGCCCCCGGCAGCGCTCCGGCTCCCAGCGCTGCTCTTGCGCTGGTCCGGACAACTTTTCTCAGGCTGCAGCAGCGGTCCTACTGATCCCGCCCCCGGGCCCGCCCACTTCTAGCCCGCCCACTACACCCTTTAGATCCGCCCACCTCCGGCCCCTCCCGCGGCCGGATGGAAAGAAGATGCTAGCTAGTGTTGTCAGGAGGTCCCCCGGCGCGCTGGCCTGGGGACCGAGACCTGGAGAAAGAACAAGGAGATTCCGGGACTTGGAATCCTCTCTTCCCGCCTCTGATCCCATGCCTCGCAGCTTCCTGCGTCCGCGCAGCCACGTCCTGCAGGACGGCTCTGCCCAGGTGCCTGCCACGCAGGATGGAGCTGAACCCTTGCGCTCTGGGTCTTATCACCTCCCAGGGTCACTGCGAGGTCTCGGGGTCGTCAGTCCCCCATCAGCAACTTCAAGTCGTCTTCTGCTGAGGGCTGGGGACATCTGGAATTCAAAGTCACGTGCAACTGTGGAGGATCTGTCTAGGAGAACGATTGGATTCAATGGGATGCATGTCTGTGATTCAGTGGGATATGTACTGAAGTGTGCAAATACATGTGCTCCGAGTGCACCGTGCATGGGAAAGTGCCAGTTAACCCTCTGATTTTTGAAGCCAGACTGGGGCACGTGGAGAAGGCTAGACTCATTTTTCTGTTTCTCACCCAGTTTTTTTTTTTTTTTTTTTTTTTTTTTTTTTTTTTTTTTTTTTTTGGTGTGTGTGTGTGTGTAAAACTGTGTCCAGGCTTAAAACACCCCTACACACACACACATACACACACACACACACACACACACACACACACACCATGCCCCAGATGTGCCCTGGTGAGAGCAGTTTCTCTGCACACCTCGAATCTATTTTCTCTGGATTTCCTGGCGCTCCCTTCTGGTATCACCAGGTTTCAGCAAATCCTTGCATGCTTACTCTAGGGTTTCATAGGCTGCTCAGGAGTCTGTCTGGGCAGTGTGCTGAGGATAGGACCTGACATCTCCTGGAGGTTGGAAGTGAAAGGTTCTGAGGACTCTTATCTACCACCAGCTCTCCAAACCCTGGGGTTCCTACCCTGTTCTTAGGCTCATACTGCCCAGGATCTGGACCTCCTCTCCCACCCAGGCTTATCTGGCTCCTGTTGGCCAATCCTTTGGGAAGGCTTTCAAAACAAAACAAATGTAACAGTGACTGATGCAAATGGAACCCCAGGGGAACGGCCAACCTTCCCAAACCCAGGTCTGGAAATGGCATAAGAAGTCTCAGGGCGCCCCAGCTTTGGGGATAAACTCATACCCAAAACGTGACCTGTCTCTTAGAGGCCTGGGTAGCAGCGACTTTATATTTAGGTAATGCTGGCAATGGCCCAACCCTCCAGCTCAATTCGCTGCTGTAGACACATCCTTGGGGAGTAATAGGGAAGTCACTTGAGCCTCTAGAATGGTATGCACATTTTCTCATTTTTTAAAAAAGCCTGGAAGTCTATAGCAAATGCATTTTTAAATTCAAATGTTTGGCCTCCTACCATCAGGAAGAAACGCAACATCCTATTATTTAAGATTGAGGAACGGGATCTGCTTCATTCCCCATCTCCTATTCCATTATAGGAATAAAATATGAAGGCCCACTTGGGGCTTTATATTGTCTATAGCCTGAATCACCAGAAAGGCACCTGCTGTCCGCCAGCCGCTTGAACTTCTAATACATCTTTCCTTCCTGATCCTCCAGAATGAACAGGAGACCAAAGCAAAGAGAGTTCCTCTTCTGCAAGCCCTACTTTATGACCGCCTTTAATCTGCCACGTGACTTTCTAAATATCAACCAAGCACTCACACAGATTCAACAAATGAGACAGAGGACTGTCGGTCCCTTTATCTCGGCTAGGGAAACCCACAAGTTCCCCTGGCTAACAAAGTTTCCTGTATTTATTTATTTTTTTAAGCTCTGTATTATTGAACCTCAAAATCATTAATTCTTTAACTGAAATTGCTTCCAGATGCTCGCCTGAATCTCATAAGCTACACCAGGGACCACTAATCCCCTCAAAGGGTATTGCGAAACTCCCCGAAGGCTGTGGGCACATGGAGACAATTAACATGATTTATAGGAGGGCAGAGTTATTGGCAAGAGAAAGCCCATGGCCTCCACATGTGCCCAGGGCTTCTAACTGAAAGAGGCACCTTTTTAGATTTATTTTGTTCATGTTGAAATCTTAAATGGTTGACATTGCATAAGACAAAGTATAGAATTTTTTTTAGTGTGACGTAGAGTGTCTTGTGTTGTCTGTTTCCAAGCAGGGTGTGGTGTGTGTCTGGACCAGTGCTAGGCAGAGTGGATAAGTGAAGGAAGAGATGGACTTGTGTGATTGTGAGAGAGGAGGGGGTATCCTGAACAGCAGGGTATCTGGGGTTGCCCTCTGTTATACATTAAATGAGCAAATGTTACTGGCGGTCAGACAAACACAACTATATGTTGACCTCGTAAAGCAGCTGTGGTCAGCTTGCCAAACAAACACAATCTTAACACTTATGCTGACTGGTTGATGTAGAAAACAACGATGGGAGAAAAATAGAAAAAATATATATGAAGCTCAATATGCCAGTGACACCTAGTGCAGACAGACACATCAAAACAAGCCCTGGAATAACATGTGCCATTTCACCATTTAGCAAACATTGCTTTCAGGCATCACCTGGTTTCTATAGGGTCCTGAGGGTGGAAACAGACTAAGGTCCTCTGATGGTTATCTTTGAAAGCTGCATAGATTTTAGACTCACATGGAAAGAAGCCTCTAAGCATATCTGTGAGGGAGCTTCTAGATCAGTTTACCTGAGGACACACCTTGAATGTGGGCAGCACCATCTCATAGACAGGGGTCCTGGACAGAGAAAAAGAAGGAAGTAGATTGAGCCCCAGCATCCATCTCTCTGCTTCCTGGCTGTGGATGCCATGGGACTAGCTTCCTCTTGTTCCGGTTGCCATGCCTTCCCCGCCATGATGAATAGCTTAAAACACGAGACTGAATAACCATTTTCTCTCTTAACTTGCTCTTGTCAAGTATTTTGTCACAGCAATGAGAGTTCCTGAACTTAGATTTTTCTTGTGTGGCTGGGAGGAACGCCAAGGAGGTGGATGACTAAGGCTGTCTGACCATTGCACACTGTGGCTTTGGGTAATTCTTTAAGGTAATTAATGCAGTTGTGAAGAGGGAACAACTTTGTGGATGATGAATGGAGATGAGCTGAGAATTTTAGGAAAATCCATAGTGCAAAGGCTAGGCTCTGGTAGAACATGGCCCCTGGGGGCAGCAGAGGAAACCAAGAGTGTCCGGAGGACATCTGGATGCATCTGGGGAGGCCTGGACCAGTGCCGGGCAGAGTGGATAAGTGAAGGAATAAATGGACTTGTGTAATTATGAGAGAGAAGGGGGTATCTTGAGCAGCAGGGTAGCTGGGGTTGTACTGTATGGCATCAGGGGAATTTGGGAGTGGGGTTGGCCTAGGCCACTGATAGAAAACTGAGGCCCACAGAGAAGGTTATATCATCACTATGAAAATCAAATTTTCACCCAGGAAGTAGGTTCAGGTAGTAAAGGCATTTGCCACCAAGGCTGAGGACCTGAATTCAGTCCCCAGGGTGTACATGGCAGAAGGACAGAACCGACTCCCACAGGTCCTCCGGCCTCCACACATACACCGCATGGGTGCACCTCAACCTCACAAATAAATAAATGTAAAATTAACTATCTAAGCACTACATTTTGATGACCCCTCCTGGGCTGTGAGCTACACAGTTTGCATGATCTGACCATATGTCTCTATATAGCAAACCCCAGGCTGAAGAGGAAGGAGCCAAGGTTGGAACATAAAACCAGGACCCTCAACCTCCCTCTCTGAGTGAGAGAAAGAGTCCCACCTAGGACCATCCAGTAAGGATACAGCTATTTAGGGACTGCCTTCCTGGCACTGACTGTCTACTCTGTCTCATTTTCCTGTTTTCCAGATTAATACTCCATCTCCTATTAGTTTCTACTGCTCAGTTCTGTGCCCCCAGCTCTACAAGGAGTGTATGTGCATTGAGGGGCAATTACTTCATGAAGAATCACCGTGGATCTATAGATTATGTCTTCATTTTATTGACGAGGAATCTGAGATGGAAATATTTTCCCGTTAGCCAATTTAGTCAGTGATAATTCTGCCAAGCACCCTCTGAACCTGCCACCCTTTATTGTCTTTAGTTCACAGATGTGAAACTGGTGTCAAAAGAGATGATGTGACTCTTTAAAGCCACCCAGCTTGGAAAAGGTTGGGAGTGGTTAACCTGGGGGAGTCTGCTTTCAGAGCCCATGTTCACACTCAATCACTGGGGTAGTTTGTGTGCAAACTTGTGTGATCAAGTGTGTCTTCTCCTGATACCAGGTGGCTGGGTGACTTTTATTGGGACTTATTTGTGATGATGGGATCTTTATGAATAGATTATTTTTTGCTCATTAGACAGTTCTATTTTGAACATTAAATTGTGATTATTTTATGACAGTTTCCCAGCCCTTATCTTAAAGTTTATAGCTAAATATCTCCTGATGGGAACATGGGCCCTACTTCTCCAGTGAGATCTGAGATGGATGTAATTCCCACATGTGAGAACATCAGGAATGATGCTCAGATTCCTCTGCCTACCTCTCACCCTATGTCCCATATGGTACCTGTTAGATGCACTCCTCTTGCCTTATTTGATAAAATCTACAGGAAGGATTTTCTGCTGATCACTCCTCTATTACTGTTCAAGAATGACAGATATCTATGTATTATAGAAAATGGGTCAATAGACTTCATATTAGATTACAAAGGAAATTAACTATAATGCGTTTCTTTAAGCACATTTCCTACATCCTCATCACCATCGGCATCATCAACATTGTCGTCATCATCTCACCAGCATTACCATCTCTTACACAAAAGTATTTTGAGAATGTTAGCTTACTCTCATGATCACCTAATGGTGTTACTGTGGTTATTAAGTCTATTCATAGGCAATTCTGATTACAAATGTAGAACTGAGGGATTTTGTCCAATATCTTAAAGCTGAGAATTATCAGATCTGGGATTCGTAACCAAGCACTCTGACCAGAGGAATCCTTCACTGACTAAACCATCCTCAGCTATTTCTGTTTACATTCCACTGGGGCCTCATTAAAATATTGATTCTAACTCTGTGGTTCTGGAGGTCTGGTGGCTACTGCCCTGCGTTTCTCAAAAGCCTCCATATGGTACAAAGTGGCAGGGCAGAGGATCTTTCTTCGGGTAAAAATTTCTCTAAGCAGCTTTTTACCTGCTTATCTACCTTCTCATTATCCAGACCATACTTAATCTGAAAGTTTTATTGAAGTTAATTATTGCTTCTTAAGAAGCAACCACAGTGAGCAAACAGATCATGTGACATTATCTCCAAAACATGAGACTAAACTCATGTTTTTGAGATGATACATAGTGAGTCCAGTGTTTGGACAGGGCTGACAGAGCCAGCTCTGGTCAAGGCACCAGATACTCCAATACCTGCTTCACGAGGAACCCTAATGATCACAGTCTAACTATTGAAGAACCTAAAAGATGGAATTAGAGACAGATGTCTGGTGTTGGAAGCCACCAGAATTTGAGGCTTACCTGTTACGACACCATAGTGTAACCCATTCCCATCCAGATGTCAGTCAAGTATGTGTGTTGAGTGACATTCACTCATCTGTAACCCTAGCCTGTGTGGTCATGGGATTCTGCAGGTAGAATTGACACTTTGTGCCTGGCCATCTTTTATTTTTTTATGTAGCTGTCAAGTGATGGTTATGAGCAAGGTGCCTTGCCTGTAGGGATCCCACTGGGGGAGCAAGGCACATGCAAAGCAATCTGCATCATACCAGTTAAAAATTCCATCAAGGAAAGAGGAGTATTTTCCAGTGTTGACCCAAGAAGAGGAGCTAATGGTGGTTGGAACATGCTGAGGTAGGGAGAGTGACCAACCTCCATGTACATATGGGTGGCACTAACTGAACCCCATGGGTTATGAAAACAAACAAACAAAAAAGGATATGGATTTGGGAGAAAGATGTGTTGGGGAGGAGGAAAGAAGGGGAGCAGGCAGGGAGGGAAGCCACACTAACTCTTCAGGCTTCAGTGTTGAGATCCCCAGCTTCATCATGGCACCGAATTTGCTCTGTTTTCTAATGTCTTTGCTTTTTTTTTTTTTTTTTTTTCTCAACAGAATAGTCATAATTTATAAAGATCTACACTTTGGATATTTATTAGGAAAGAATTCAGTTCAAAGTTTGCCACCACCATGATATCATACGGCACACTTATAATCTGTCAGTTACCCTCCCAGACAGTGGAAGCAACCGGATTATTATGTTGCTTGACAACTGTAGATTTATAAAGGACACAGATAACGGTGGCCTAGGGCAAGCTACCTTCAACCACCTTTCTTGGACTAACAGAACCTGTAAGCTTTAGTTAGAGCTACGACATTGCTCTTAATGTCCCCCAAGACTCTGGTAGCCTGTTTAAAAGATTGAGCTCCGAAGGAACCCCTCTAAAGTCATGCTGTTTTGACAGCTGGAACAAGGCAATGCAATTGCCCTTAATTTGTGTGAGGAATAGTTCAGATCCAAACCCAGCCAGCCTGCAGCCAGTTACAGGGTCAACAGCGCCCCCTAGTGGTATTAACTGCCATTAGCTGCTAGAAAGGGGCATATGGGATCAGACATAGAAAGAAAAAGTTCAGATTTCTGGCTCTGGGCAGAAAGACATCTCAGTTGTGTTTCACACTTTGTCCCCAAGAGGCAGTTCTAAGCGACACTCACCCTTTATGTCTGACTTATGATGTGCCTTGGGGAGGCCCATCCCTAAAATGGCTTGGGTGAAAATGATTGCTATAGTAATCCCAGAAGCTTGATGATTGAGAATACAGAGAGACACTGAGAATATGGAGATCAAGGTTCAGGCTAGCTGGACCAGGAGTAAAATAAGAGAGAAGGGAGTGGGATTTGATTCCTAGCCTGCCAGCTCACAATAAAAGTGGGCATCAGAAATTGTTTCTGTGACTGTTTTACTTCCTGATGGCTCCTCTGCCAGAGTGTCAGGCCAGGTTCTGCCTGAAGCAAACAAAATATACATATAGGTTGAGACCTTGAGTGTCTAGGGAGAAATGGAGAAGAAGGAACCAGAAGGGGGCGTCGGAGGATAAGCAAAGCCACTGACTGACTTCCTTGAAGAGTTTGCTAGACACTCTGGAGGAGCCAAGCTTGGGGACAACAGTCTGTTCCAGCTGCAGGGGTAGAACAATGTAGAGAGGTGACCAGGGAATATACAGACTCTGGTGAGCACAAGCCAGCACCTTCCTGGAGCCAACTCCAACCAGGAAACACCAATGAACACGGCACGAAATATGAAGTGGGCCGAAAACAAAGGAAGGGAGCTGACACATGGGAGAAGAGGGAGCTGGCCTCTTGTCATTGGCATCAATCAGGCAGCAGCCGATTGCCTGTTCCTGAAAGGGAGAATGGCAGAAGCCTACTCTTTAAGGCTTAAAGAGCCAGGGACATAGTTTTCATTGATAGAAGCCCCAGAAACAGAAGAAAGAATTTGAACAAAGAAACAGCAGCCAGTAAGAGGACCAAATTTCTGGATAGATGTTTCACAAATCTTTAAATGACCCATGATTCAATGTGCATGGAAGACCCCCAAGACACATAGCTATGGACACGAGGACTGGGTTGATGATATACAAAACACATGAGACGTTTTATAACTCAAGAATAGCACTAAAACTGGAAAGAAATGAATATAATTCTAATTCATATAAGTATATTAACTTTTTGAAATGGCTGTGTTAATATTAGATAAAACAGACTTGAAACAAAGAGTATATAACCAGGTGCAAAGACCAGTCAAGTGACTGGAGTGATGACTCAGTGGTTAAGAGCACTTGTTGCTCTTACAAAGTACATAGCTTCGATCCCCAGCAGCCACATGGTGATTCACAGATATTTGTAACTTCAGTTAAGGGTATCCAACCTCTTCTTCTAGTCTTTACAAGTACCACACAAATGTAGTACTCAGATACCAACACATATAAAATTAAAACAATTAAAATACTCATCTTATTATATAATGTCAAACCTATCAATTGAAGAAAATTATATAATATCATAAATGTACATATGAGTCCAGTACCAAAGGCTCAAACCACATCAAACAAACATGGAGCAGATATAAGAAGAGATGGGAACAATGCAAATTTTTTTTTGCTGGAGAATTCAAACACTCATCACGAGTAATTGGAAGAATAGCTTTCTCCTATCTATCTATCTGTCTGACTATCTATCAATTATCATAAACCTATTTATATATTAACATATATTCATTTATTAACCATTTGTTCATCTGTATCATCAATCAATTATCTATTTCTCATCATCTACCTACACATCAATCCATATTATCCCTCTATTTCTTTGTCACCCCTCTGTCTACTGATTGTATGAGCAGACTCAATCATCTTTAGAAATTATCAAGTACCTTCACTCAATTGGTAATCAGAGGCTGCCACACTAGAACCAAGGAACACAAGCTGTTTGCAAGCATACTCAGCAATCTCTTAACATAGATGGTTCAGTGAATGCACACTTATGGATTTAAAAGGACCCCCATGGTCTACTATGTGCTACCTGCACCCCCAAAGGGAAATTCAGAACAATATCTTGCAAAACCAAGACATTTGGAAACCAGTCAACCTCTAACTATTTATCAACAATCCAAGGGAACTTAGAAAAGGCTTTGTGTTGAATGACAATGAATCTATACAACATGTAGTATGTGTCATGTCCTAAAACTTGTTAAGAAAGAAACTCACAGTTTTTTTAATATTTATAGCAGAAAGGAAAGACCTAAATTGCATGAGATAGAGCAATAGGACTTTGAAAAGACAGTAGGACATTTAAAGCAAAGAAAGAAGAAGGATGGGGGAAATATTAAAACACAACAAAAACAACAGACGGCAAAAAAAAGCTTAAACACAAAACAATGAAACAGCCAAACTCATAAAACCCCATATAGAAGAACTGTGAGGTAACTCAGGCTGTGATAGTTTAAATCCTGTGGTTCAGCCAAGATGTCTTCTTTCTTTTCTTTTCTTTCTTTGTTTCATATTTATATTTATATTTATTTATTTATTTATTTATTTATTTATTTACTATGTATACAGTGTTCTGCCTGCATGTATGCCAGAAGAGGGCACCAGATCTCATTACAGATAGTTGTGAACCACCATGTGGTTGCTAGAAATTGAACTCAAGATCACTGGAAGAGCAGCCAGAGCTCTTAACCTCTGAGCCATGTCTCCAGACCCCATGTTTCTTTTCTTTAGAACAATTAATGCTTTTATTTATTGTAGGTGTGTGTGTCACACAATGTACCCAAGGAGGCCAGAGGACAACTTGCCAGAAGGCCTGTGTTCTCTTTCTCCACTGTGTGGGTCCCAGGGATTGAACTTGGGTCATTGGGTTTGGAGGCCAGTGACCCATGAAATCATCTCCCAGAGAAATCAGAGTGGCATGCTTGCCATATTTTTTTTATGGCAAGAATATGGGCAGAGTTTTGGGGGAGAAAAAAAGAGTTAATGTGTGTTTGGGCCCTTTAAGAAAATAACAAACTTTACCCACCTGCATGTGCATTGTCCTGTCCCATTGTACAGAAGATAAAACTGAGGTTCAGAGACAGCTAGGCTCTTGCATCAGAGCACATATCTGCATGCTGGCATAGCAGACTTTGATCCCTTCTGGCTTCTTTATGAATGCTGAGAAGGGAGGAGGGGTGTCTTTTTCTGAGGTGCTCTTGGGAGAAAGGTTGATATAGCAGGTGGATCTCAAATTTCACCTCATCGGCACTGTTTTTCCATATCTAGACACCACTGTGAAAGAAAGATGACCCAGCAGAGCCTTGGATGACTGTCTAGGAGGCTCCTGATTGCTATGTCAACAGGGTCAGCCTGTGCCACAATTATGACTGCAGGCACCAGCCAGCTTGGGCAGCTCCGCAGGGCTCTGGGTCTGTTCCTAATTTCTTTTGTATTCTAGGTCCCATCAGGTTTCCCATCTGCCAGAAGGTCACCACTGTGGCTTAGTTGGTGGCCCTGCAACTGGAATGGCATTCTCTAGGTTTCCCTTGGCCATGGACTCTACCATCTCGTGTTTCCCCAGGATTACAAAGTATACTTTGTGTACACAGCTACAAAATCAGAGGTGTGAACCCAGCTCCTTGCATACATATCAGCTGAGTCTATTTTGTGACAATCACCAAGTTCATTAATAAGACTTCATAGACAATATTCTGAGTGAGGAGACGTTCCACCCTGGGGACTCCTTCAAGCTTTTGGGGTGGCATTATAGATACAGTTTCCTTTCCCTATAAAGAGGGGCTAAAACCTGCTAGGTTGTGATTCCCTCCTTCCCAAAGAGGCAAAGCATAGGAGGTACCCAAGCCCAGAGTTGGGCTCTGTTTCAAGAAGAAAGCTCCCCACTCCATTTCACAAACCAAACCAGAGCGAAAAGTCCTTGCTTCCACGGAAAGGGAAGTTCCCATTGGGTAAATGTGCTGAGGCTACTTCGTGAAATAAAAATCTGATCAAGGATCGTTTTGCTCCAACGGCCCGAGAGCGCGAGGAAATCACATTACCTGTCTGACCTCGTTAGGCGTCCTGCTAGCAAACGCAGAGAGCAAGATGCGTCTGCAATTTGCTGAGTGAGTTGGCCACTTGAATTCAGATGTGCAGAGCAAAGGAAAAAAAAAAGCTAAGTCTAGTGTGGGTGGGCGGAGTTATCTGCTGAGGCTTGAGTCCGGGAGAACCTGGTCTCCTCTCCCTTCCCAGGGGAAAAAGAGCCCCATCAAGAGGATGGTCAGAGAGGCAGAACCTTCACCTAAGGGCTGATTTAGAATGCATATGGTCATGTTGGGTTTATCAGTCACTCTGGGGCTTCTGTGACCTGATAGAAATAACATGGCATAGAAAAAGATTTACTGTGATTTCTGAGGGCTGAGCCTGTGAATTGGCTCCAGTCCCTGGAGATGGGCTGCAGGAGGTGATAGAAACATGTGGCAGAAGAGACAGTTCATTGATAAACTAAGACAAAATAACCACAGTACACCATAAGGCGACCCTCAAGATGCCGTCCTAATCTAGGTATCGTCAATATAAAGATACCCACCCATGACTGTATTATGTTCCTTGATAAATAGAAGCTTCCAGATATAATTAAGTTTGCTAACCAGTTGATTTTATGCTACCCTTAAAACTGGTCTGCTGTGAATGTGAGCCCTTGGAGGGCAGAGTGTGGATTTAATTTAATTTATTTATTTTTAATATTGCATGCTGATTGTTTGAAATTCAGACTTAATAGAAACCATTTCTGGCTTCTCTCTAGAGCCTGCCCTCTGTCTACCAACAATCAATGGTTCTAGTGTCTGTGAGGACAGGTGGGGAGGGCCACCAGTCTCCTTGCTCATGGCTCCATCTTCTGATAGTCAACCCTCCTCCAGCTGCCTTTGGCCTAGAATGGCAGTGAAGCCACTTTTATCTCTCACCCCACTGAATGGACCTTCGTGGGAACCAAAGGGAACTTGTCACCCATCAGGCCTCAGGTGAATCATGAGGTATGTTGGTTCAAAGCTTCTGGCCCTGAGACTTGAATTTTTTTTTTTAATTGAGATGCATTTTTTTTGCAAGCTCTTTAAGTGTGTAATTATTCTGGCTATGAGGTCATTGTAAGTGTTGTGTGTAAACATCACCGTGATCCCAGCTCCAAACACTCATCCCCAGAGGATGTCCCACAGTCAGCCAGGCTCTCCTTTCTCCTCAGCTCTCCAGAGCCTGGCAGTGATTAATCCACTCTCTTAAGCCCTGCTCCACTCCTCTACCCCCAAATGGCTCAGTCAGGAAAGGGTTTGCCTTGTAAGCCTAAAAATAAAGATGTGAGGTCAATTTCCTAGAAGCCACATTAAAACATAAAGGCAGACATGTGAATACTCCCTGAAATCCAAAGATAAGTGGATCCCAGGGACTTGCTGTCCATGCAGCCTGGTCTTCTTGGTGAGTTCCAGGCCAGCTAGACACCCTGTTTAATAGGGGACAAAAAGGTGCATGTTGCCTAAAGAACAATAACTGGGGTTGATGTTTGATATTTGTGTTTCATATGCATGCAGATACGTGTGTACACACCCACACATGTGAACACACACCCACACACAAAGGATCAGACCCCTCATTGTCGATGTGACTAACATTTATTCTCGTGTTTCTAGACTCGCTTTTTAAATTGTTTTCCCAGACCGGGTTTCTCTGTGTAGCCCTGGCTGCCCTGGAACTCACTCTGTAGACCAGGCTGGCCTAGAACTCAGAGATCTGCCTGCCTCTGCCTCCTAAATGTTGTAATTAAAGGCACAATACTTGACTTCACTTCTAGATTCTTTCCCATGTTTTGGAAGCCCCCAGAACATTCTTCCTTTTAGTGATTGAATAATAACACATAATACAGGCTGAACACATTGTATTTCTTCACCTTTTGATGGACAGTGAATTGTTTGCACCTCTGGGCTGCTGTGAGGGACTTTGATTCCTGAGCTAGTGACCCTAAGGAGGGTGTCAGTCCATGACCATTTCTCAGTACAATGATGAGGCTAGCAGAGAGAATAGATGGTATATATGGTGTGAATATAGACAGAATATCCCTTGTTTCTTATTTCATCACCCTGGGAGCCTCCTTGGTTCCTGTTATTCTTATTCTCCATCTCTCAGCTTCAGATCATGTGACCCCCATGAACACATCTGTCACACCTGGCTGAGGTCCTGTGCCACACGAGGTGGGACCTCAATGATTAAGGTAAGTTTTATGTGCATATCCTTTTCTGTCTGTGCTCACAATGGTACCCCGAGGACCTTTCTCTGATTCCAGTCAATTTCAAACCAGAAATAAAAGCTTAAAGAAGATGTAAGCTGAGGTAGCAGACAGAGAAATCTCAGATGTCCACTGCAGAGACAGCTTTGGAATCCTAAGGATGGGAAAAGACCAGAAAGGAAAGAAAAAGAGCTGGGCCAGGCTCCCAGGAACACAGAGGAGGAGCCCTTTACCCAGATAGGGACCAGAGAGGATCCACAGCCTCTCTGTTTGCTCATATCCCTGTGAGCAGGAGTGAGGCTCGCCAAGGATGGGCAGGATGAACAGGGGTGAGGTTCTGGCTCGGGGTTATGTAATTATTGTGTTTTGTTTGGGGACTGGAGAGAGGATCCCTCATCTGACCTGGGAACTTGGACTAGTTAGTCCTGGCTAGTTAGTCTTCCTCACCTCCCACTTCACACCTGATTCACTAGAACCTAAGCCTTCACACCTGTGGCGACTGTGTGGCTTCATCTGCTCATAGCTGAACAGGCTGACTCAATGGTTGGCAGACAATGAACCTCATTCTCTTTCTCCAGCGGTCCTTCCTCTGGCCACCCCATCCCTTAGCAATCACTCCTTTATGTCATCATGGCAACATTTCTCATTCTCTGAAATCATCTCCTATTGTTTATGGTCTGTCTCTCCCAGAGGTGGGATGGGTGGGGCCTTCCAACCTCTGTCCCCCAGCATCCCCTTCAGTATGTGGCATGCAGCAGGTATATGTCTCCAATCACAGAAATCAATGGAAGCTGGGGTCTGTCCTAGCCAGAAGGAGGAATGGAGTCATGGAATGCTGTTTTCTGGGATGTAGTAATGCTGTACTCTTGAACTTGCTGCATTCGTGATTGGCGGCACAGTCTTTCACAGGACACCCCTCAGAGGATCTATAGGCAGTTATTAAATACTGGGAGGTGGTTTGTTAGTGATATAGATCCTGGAAAGGTACCATGCTCCCATATGTCCCTCGCTCATTCTCCTGTAAGCAAATTTAATGGAACTATTGGGTCAACATACCCCCACAGACCCCATACACATGTTCACAAACGCATGATACACATGTAAACAAACATACACATTATCATACACACATCATACTACACAGACACAAACACACATACACACATATGATACCCACACACCATGCACATGTTCACAAACACGTACACATATTATATACACATAAATACATGATATACAGATAAACAAATATACACATTATCATACACACATTATACTACACACACAAACACACATGATACACAAACAGTGGTACATGGACATAAACAAATATATATAATCATACACACATACATACACATTATGCAAAAAACAAACACAAATATATGCATCATATACACAAACACATGATACACACATAAACAAATATAAACATTATCATACACATGTACACACATCACACATACACACACACACACACACACACACACACACACACACAGCCATGGAAGTATAAAGGGGCATGGTTGGTTCGTAAGAGACTCTGGGAGTCTGGGAACAAGAGGATAAGGGGAAATATGTAAAAAAAATACATTATGTACATGTATGAAAATGCCATAGTGAAATCTCTATTATGTAATCATGTATAATTCATATATGCCCTTGTTTATATTGGGGCTCAGGTCAGGATATAGAACCCCTAAATATGACTTGTAAAACAAAATACATCTCTCCAAATGTTTCTTTGGCCTACTCTAAGGTAATGATTCTGGAAAGGAAAAGACAAAGTGTTACTGCCTGCTGAGGCTGGAAGCAGCTTATACCTGGAAGGGGACCCTACCTGCCGGCACCAGTGAGACAGACTGAGAATCCATCACCCTGGAAGGTTCTATGCACCTCAGGAACCAGTTCCCACACACCATGCGCTTCTTCTCTGAACTCAGCCTTTACTCCTGGCTCACCTCAGCATCGGAGCCTCCCTCTGTGTTCTGTGTTTTGTGACTATTTCCTCAGAACTGAAAATTCCATTAAGACCCAAGAAGTAAACAGAAGGATTCAGATAGCCCCAGAAACTACAAGCCCCTCTTCTCCACATAACTATGCAAACAGTATTATTTGCTGAGGGAGAGAAGGCTATCTCTTGGAGCTGCCTGCAAGCTGTTCACAGAGCCAGAGATGTAGATTTTTTGAGTCATCTTCCTGGCTGGGGTGGGCTTTTCCACATGGATCTGTCCTTGAGTCATTCACGTTCCTGTAAGAAACCCTACTAATATCAACATTTAACGGATGCTTTCCCATGTGTATCTTTGACTACACTAAGCGTTGTTGGCCTGGGGACTGCCAATTCAGCATGCTGAGACACTCCCTGAGCTGGCAAGGCTCTATTACGTACAAGCTTCCACCAGCTGTGTTGTAAAACTCATCCAAATACATCCCACGTGTGTCCCTTTAACACTTCAGGAACTCCAGGGACCCTTGTGGTACTCAAGGCTTCGTTATTTGAAATGGAGGTACAAGGCCCTCTGTGTTTACCATCTTCAGCGCAAGGAGTCAAATTTAGCACTGGAAACTCAGCCTCTTGGTGACTATAACGATTCTAGTTTCATGGCTGCAAGATTCCCCCCAAGTGGAGTGAACGCAGGCGGTGAATATTTAAGTAGCATTGGGAGAGAGTTTGCATTTGAGGAAATTTTACTTAGCACCTGTGGAGCCAAGGGCAACCGTGCCTAGGAGATTTGAAGTGGGTAGCAGCAAGTGCAAACTAGCTAAGAGCCATTGCATCTTCTTGCTCTGGGATTGGCTCTGGGGTCCTACAAAAAGGGTACAATGCTGTGGGGGTGTGGAGCTTGATCTGTAGTTACTTCTCTGCGTGGGTACTTGGAGATGCTTCATGGCTCAGTTCCTTTTTAAACAAACAGGCACAAATTCTGCCCTTAAATGAAAGTGAGTCTGTGGGTCAGACACTGTGTTAATTTTCTCCTCACTGTGATAAAAATGTCACCAACTGACACAGGTAACTTCAGGGAGGATTTACGACCCTCCCCCACCTTGTTCATAGACTAGGACTTGATCTAGATTGGGCTCTTTAAAAGGGGCCATTATAGCTACAGGAGGCCCTAATGACTTTTGTGTTTATAAGAGTGACCCCAGGTGTGACTAAAGA